>JAUMHH010219022.1:0-12284 GCA_032359455.1 Chlamys rubida
GGGGGTTAGAGAGTCCGATTTTTTAAGATTACTAGATAAGTACTGCAACAAGACAGTAAATTTAAGAAAATATATATTAGACCACGTGGTTGTTCCTTCTCCATGCGAACGGACTAGTTATACTGTTCGCTGTTCACAACTTTCTTCTGATCAATGTTCATCACTTCCCGTGCTATTTCAACTTCCTCCTGTTGATAAAGGTACATCGTTAATGACATCCTCTGTAATATATCCGCAAATAATGTTCTGAATAGGAAAAAAAACATTACGTTAGAAATATATTCAAGCGTAGATTTTCTGCCCTGTTTGTATTTTATTTGATATTACAAACAAATATAACTTATTAAATGCTTATATCAATGCTCCCATTGTAGCATAGCCTTATAAAAATCATGGTATTTAAATTGATAGGTATTTCTCGCCGTAAGGTTGTTATCGGGGTTATATTTATAGTGATGTATCGTCATTTGTTTCAGCAATGACAATAACATAGATTTAAATAAACATTTCTATCAATTAAAACGTAAGCTAATACACCTTAATTAATCATTTATGAGGATACACATATCATCGTTACATTGTTGTCTAGGCAAATAAACAAGCGCTTGGCACTCGATCAATAATATTAACAATTATCCTTTTATTTATCGTCAGCAATACCATACATACTTCTCGATCAACATCAAACTTGAACATAAAAGCATTGACATAAAGATAAAAATTTGAATGATCAATTATACGTACGAATTTAATTTTTGAAAAGTACATGACGCTTAAGTAGACTCCTGAGCCCGTATTAATGGAACCATTCACGTGCTCAAACTCAGATTTAGTGCTCAAGTGCAATATCTTGATTTTGTAATAAATCAATAAAAAAATAACATTCTTCAATGATTTGGAAGAAAAATGGAGAGACTTTCAGCCGAAAACTGTTTACTTTGTTTACACTTGAGATTTTGACTGTATTACATTAGTTAAGTGAGTTAACTCAAGATAGTTGGCTTGAACACAGTATCCATGCTCGAGGATGAGATTGGCTTCACGAATACGGGTCCTTACCGAATACTAGTAACTGTAAACAATTCAGCAGGTAAAGTATTGTGTACGATGTGCGTGTACCAACTTTCTTGACCTAATTAGATGTAATTAACTGTCGTTATTATTAACTTAAAACGTCAACATACAATATAAACACTACCAACAGCACTTTCCTTTGTAGATTGTTGTTATTCATGTTCAATAGCCAAGGGCCCCCGCTCTCAATACACAAATCGTATCTGTACAAGATTTGTGTATCAAAAAGGGAACCTTCCGATTTCGAAGTTGAGTGATTTGAAACTTTATTTTATTGCACAATAACATTTCATAACATACATTTTATACAACAAGGATTCAGAAAAAAAAGTTTGAAACTTATGTTAATCTATCTCCTTTAAAAAAGTTCACAAGAGGCCGATCAGATATACAAAAAGGGGAAAGAAGAAAAGTTATAGGAGAAGGTAAGGAATACAGAAAGTGAGTAGAATGAGGGATACAGGAAAGATGTGTACAGATTATATACATTATGTGAGATAGACTAATGCACTATGGTAAGGGATATATTTCTATTCACAGTAACAAACGGGTATATTTCTAGAATCTAAATGATATGTACAATTAATAATACTATATTGGTAATGAGTGTAGTGGCCAGTTATGACATTATAAACGTACAAAAGCTCATGAAAATATCGTGCTTAATGAGAATATCGTGCTTAATGAAAATGTCGTGCTTAATGATAATATCGTGCTTAATGAAACTATCGTGCTTAATGAGAATAACGTGCTTAATGAGAATATCGTGCTTAATGAAAATATCGTGCTTAATGAAAATGAAAGAAGCAATGTAGTGTTAGCAGTAACTCTCTTCTAGTGCTCGAAACGTTTACTTTGCAATATGAACGTTTGGACACTATCAAATATAGGTTCATTTCCCGCGAGTTGTAAAGACGTATCGCCAAACCAGTAGGATGTCTACAGATTCAACAGGATCAAGATACACACGTAAAAGATGTCTACATCTGGTATAATTAGAACAAGATAGAAGGAAATGCGCACTTGTTTCGTTTTCGATACAACCATCACCGACTTGCAACTAAATTTTTCATTGATTTTATTGATTCATTTCATTGAAGTGGATTAAAATTACGAAACCTGATTTCATTGACTTTAACATACATACAGAGGAACGAACAAACAAGCTGTGAATCACGTGCACTGGAGACGTAGAAGAGAGAAGATTTTTAACGACAAGTCCTTAAGATACTATATCACATAAACCGAGAGCTTGATTATATACCTAACCTGATAGGTATGAACACATGTGTGTCTTCGATGAAGAATTGGTTTAGTGATTTCGTCGTGTTTACCTTCTTTGGCTATGTAATAATGTCACCACAGGTGACGTCATATTTTAAACAAACATAAACAGGTGACGTCATATTAAAAATGAACATAAACAGGTGACGTCATATTTTAAACAAACATAAACAGGTGACGTCATATTTTAAACAAACATAAACAGGTTACGTCATATTTAAAATAAACATAAACAGGTGACGTCATATTTTAAACAAACATAAAACACCTCATTCTAACAGCAGGAGACTGTGGACAGATACAAAATTTGTTTATGACCTTGTTATACAAAGCCATTAAATGAACTCTGGCCTCTACTATATACAAATATTTGTAATAAAGATATAAAAACATATTGATAAACGTATCAGGAAATTGTTTTAATAGCTTGTATAGCACTCTAGTTAGTTATTTTGATATGAAGAGATATATTATTTGTGAATATGAAAATATGCTATTTAGGTTATGCTGTGTAATTTTCTATTAAATTATCTAATAAATCTGTCAGATAATTTAATCTTTTATTTGACATGTAAAACATTTTGTGATATAACTGAAGGTATGACACTATAATAAACTAATAATGATATAAGCATGTCTAAGAGACATCTAATGTGACTATTTCCAATGTTCTGTGAACATCGACCTGTTCCCATTATATTACCATATTGGTTTTCAAGAGTCCTACATGTATTTACCTCACAAGAATAAGGAGTCCTACATGCCGACTCTTGTTTGTATATATTTTGTAGATACCGAGAATAAAGATCCCTATATATTTTGGTGACCTCTGTTTTGGTGTATTTGAATTCTACATGCGAGTGTGTGTAACACAGAGAACTCGACATGAAATTTAAGCCATCTATATATCCTTTAAACGATTCACCAGCCCTTATATTTTATCGATTTCCTTTAAAAACTCAGAACAAAATAAAAATTGGTCACCTTATGTATGTATTGTTATGTTGTCTATCAGTAAAAGGTGATTAGTCATCTATGCCGTGTTTGACGTGTACAGGGTGAGGTGTATACTTGGATACAAACCCATTACACCTGTCTGTTACATGTCGCTGTATTTATACCATCCTATCTCACATTGATAATCTGTAATAGGGCATTCAAGGATCGTTTTAAAATCAAACTTGTTCCAATAAGTGTCGGATAGCAATGCTCCAATACACCCGTGGTATGGTGGCCCGTATGTGCAGTACTAGTACATAGCTACATTTACGGTCCACTATATACACCAAACAAACGGGGGTACGCTTTAAATCGACAACTATAAATGGAAATCTCTACCTATTTGTCTATTCGAAACAAATCAGTTTTGTATTTTAAATATAAACTTTTTTATTTTACAACAATTATGAAACAAGTTATTTCAAATTATATTAATCATTCTTGTTGGCCCGGATGTTAGCGCGCGGGAGGTCTTATTGTGGGAGGAAACCGGAGTACCCGGAGAAAACCCACGTGATAGGGCAGGACCCCATACTTTTTAAATCCGATCGGGGAATCGAACCCCGGCCGCATTGGTGAAAGGCAAGTGCGCTATCAACTGCACCACCCGCCCACCCAGTTTTGTATTTGATGATTTTAGCAATATTTTACAATGTCGCTTTCCTCCAAGTGCTTTCGCATCTAGCAGCGTCATTAACACGTGACAAGGTGGATACCGCTGGGGATACTAATGTGTGTGTGTGTTCATTTGATGCATGTTTCAATTTACAATCTATATATAATTTTAAAGGGCTACGTACGGGATCATTGAGATATAAAGTATGTGATGTTCTTCACAGGGGTCATATTTTCAAGTTACACTGGGTCTTTGAACAGTTGTATGGGCAGTTCATAAACCTTATTACTTTATATCATAGAGATAATATTTAATGTGGACAAAACAAGTAAATCAACACGTTAATCTGAAACTAACTTACTTTGGGGGCAAAATGTTACATCTTATCAGTTTTACATATATTCACGTTCGCTGAAAGTATAATATTGTATCCCGTATATATAACAGCATATATGATTGGATAAGTTTGATCACATGACCGGGAAATAAAACAGTGTCGATTTCACGCGCTCGAGTAACCGGGTCATTTTGCCCTTATCCGTAGTCTCTCTAGAAAAATGCGTAAAATCCACCACAACCGAGTTCTGTGTGACTGAAGCAGACGACAACAATGGTGCTTTAACTTTATCATCTTAAATATTTAATTGTTTCTGTCTCAAATGCCTCGTGATATATCATTAATCTGAGAGAAACAAAGAATCGTGGTTCCAAGGTTGATAAATATATATCTAAATACATTTGATGTCATTTACCAAACTGTGAATGTCCGACTCGGTTTGTGAATCTTAAAAGGTTTAAGTTCGTTCTCTGTAATCAGTAGTTTACAGAAACAAACCATGATTGTAGCGAGTTTAGTATAATATAATAGACTAGTAAGACATGTCCCTCTCACCTAAATTCTCCTTCGCCCTGACATTTGTCAGTCAGCATTCAGTAATATTAAGTTGGTATTGAATCAGGCTACCTGATGGAAATTCAACAGTGTTACAAAAGGCATGTTTCGTTTCTTGTTGCGTTTCTGTTATTTTGTAGAAAGCCATAATGTCTTTCGTTTTATTTTGGTGTCTGCAAGATTCCCGTTGTTGTGTTTTGTATTGCCTTTTTGTGATGATATGTTGATATTATTTTGTTTCTACCTTGAGTTTGGTTATTTATCTATATATGTAGATCATTTGATACGTTTAAAGGAGGCACCTTAGTCTAGTGGTAGGACGCCGGGCTCGTGACTGACGGGTTGCGGGTTCGAGTCAAGGCACAGCACTGTGTTGTATATTTGAGCAAGATACTTTACTTCGCTTGTTCCAGTCTACTCAACTGTAAATGAGTGTGTGGTTGGGCAGTGCTAGAATTGTTGAATGCGAGCTGTGAGTGCCGAAATGGCAGTACCGGCTGTATGCTCCCCAGAGAGTTGAGAAAGATATTGGCTGGTTGCAAAGGCTCAATAACCACGGATGATAATTTGTGAACCGCTTTGAGACGACCTACACACTAGGTTGTGATAAAGCGGTATATAAGAATCTCGAATTATTATTATTAAAAAAATGTATAGAAATATAATAAGTAAAACACAATAATTTAGTATTTTCTTGAACTTTAACATTCCAAATCAAATTGATGAATTACATTACAGACACCAGACGTTTTTATTAGATTCTCAATCAATATTGTCAAATAATCTCTCTTACAACAATTACGATAATTGAAATATGTATTGTCCAATCAAAATCAAAGTTCAAATAATCCCTTATGGTAATACTAAAAGGAACATATGTAAAAGTACCGTTTATATGATGTCTTAATACTGTTAGTTTGTGTAAGGAGAGGGCTTATATAAGCTATGTCTGTTGCCCAATTCCTTTTGTATATAGGATGATCAGTACAACAAAATATTCTGAAATGAAATGAAATTTAAAATGACATTCATAGCGTTCTTGAATGTAACGAGGTGGAGCACCACCGTCTCACCGTACATTTAACGTGGATCGGGAGTTAAACTGTTGAGCGGTACCTTAGACTGTATACATGTAAAACAGAGCAGACGACAGTATTACTTCTGATACACACGTCACCTTTAATACACCTCCGCCAACAGTGTATTGAGTATATACACACAGTGAACAGGCAGTGGAGTAACATACAGCTCAGGAGTTTATCATTTTATTACTGAAGTGTTGTTTGGTGTGGGTACAAGAAACGATCCATCAAATTCAATTAATGGATTTTTATCAATTCAATATCGGATGCTAATCACACGAGGAACCTATCAGGTAAGTTAATATATAAAATATGATGATATATAGTTCGATCATTCTTATGATTGATTGTTACTAACAGTTTATAATTAAGAAAATACGCACACTGCTATTATAATATCATTATGTACTATTTAGTTTTTAGTTGATGCGTCCTGATACAGATGCCAATTGAACATTGAAAGTGTAATATACATCCACCCCAGATTACGAATTTATAATAGTGTGTTTCAATGAAAATTAGTCGAAACCAACACAAATGTGGGCATTACAGAATACTTATACACTGTACAATTATCGATGGAAATAACATTAAGTAATAATACTTGATATTTATATCAAGGTAGATATTTTTTATAATGTGGTGTTTAACCTTTTATAGCGGAGTATATAATCTTATTATTATACACCCATTATAACGAAATTAATTCTCTTTATAGTGAGGTATGTACTTTATAATGAGGTAGATGTTCCTTATAATGTGGCGTATAGCCTTTACAGCGGGGTATATTACCTTTATATCATATTATACAGCAATTATGACGAGACGAAAAACTTTTATAACGAGGTATATACTTTATAACGAGGTATATACTTTATAACGAGGTATATACTTTATAACATGGTATGTATCCTCCATAACGATGCATATAACCTTGACAACTCGGTGGTATATCATTATGATGTGGTATATACCTGTATGACATGTTATATATCGTTATGACCATGTTGATACTTTTAAAACGAGGCATATACCCTCTACTCCTATATAACCATTCGAACGCCATATGTATCCCTTATAACTTGACAAATATCATTTTTACGGGTTACAAACCTCTATAACAATATGAATATCCACCAAAGGTCGAATATGACTAGTATAACTTGGCGATTACCGTTATAGCGTTAAAATGTAATAATAACATGATGCAAACATTTTAAAAGCCTAAAAACATTTCTGACCTTTGTCCCGAAAAAATATGACCTAGATTTCTACGTTTTAAAATGATAGTGCATAAACAAATCACCTTATCTGAACATCTTTGTAATTTGGTGTCGAGGAAATTGTTAGGTGCTGTATACTTTACATAATCACGAACATAAATAAAGCCCCGAGGACTAGCGACATGTAAGGACATTCAGATGGACGCACATAATGCATATCTTGCATCGACGAGTGTGCGTCAGAGATTTGTTTATATAAGTTGCTCCGGAGATATCCCCATTTACGACCTTGACATGAAGGACATTTAGGCAGACACACTTACGCATCTCGTAAATAAAAGGAAAAGGAAGTGTCCCGACCATGTGGCATATTTACCATCAAGAGACAGACACAACACTGCATAGCTATACGTGTTAGGTATATCCATTTCCCTACTAAACACATGCTGTGGACGTCTATTGGATGGTTCTGCATTATGTAAGGAACTATCAAAACGTTACAGCTCATCAAATAATCACTAGAAATACGAAATAGGAAATGATCTATTTAAACATTTATCAAGACGATGCAGAAAGTCAAACGTGTAAACCGCGGCAGACCAAATCCAGCTACAATATTACGACCATCATCGGGGACCGAGAGTCCCTGGTAGACTTAGTTTAAACTTTCTTTTATTCAAGTATTTCAATTATATACATAATATTTTGTATCAAACACAGAATAGGAAATAGAAACAAGTGTCTTAGACACTTATGTAAATCTATCACCTGGTAGACTTACCATTGTTACGTAAACAATCATTAGAAAAACAAAGTAAGGTAACACATATCTAAATGTCTAGTAGGTCAATACAGAGAGCCAAACATGTTAACTGCATCCTTTGGTCTTTTCGTCCTTTTCGGATTTATCAATGTTACTTAAGGTAAAAACATCCCTGTCTGAAGTGTTCCGAAAAATAGGCAAAAAGTAGCAAAAGAAAAAAGGTACAAATAACACTTCATAACGTTACAGATGTACCATTTTGGTTGTCACAGCTAATATATTTTAAACTTGGTTTTCCTGTTAACAACGACAGCAAATATCTTGCTACAAGGTTATGACTATCGTCGAAGACTCCCAATATATCAGTAGAGTCAACCACTTTGTGATGGAAAATTATTACTAGAATCACACTTGAAGTACACGCCGAAAGTAGATCATTTCGTCAAATCGGTATCATTATACATTTCAATATGGATGTGTGTTCGTATATAACAATGTCGTAATTAGTCTGATTCTGGTATGTGAGCGTCTGTGTGTAAGTCTTTGTCCTAATTTGATGATGTAGAGATGGAAGTGTTTGGTCCTTATCTGATAATGTTTAGAGGTAAGTGTCTGTCCACATTTTAGGTGTTTGTCAAGATTAGTTAATGTTTAGGGGGTACGTGGTTGTCCAAATATAATTGTGTTTATAGGACTGTGTTTTTCCTGATAATGTTTGGAGATAAATGTTGGATTCTGATAATGTTGTGGTTTTTATATAATGTTTGGGAGGTCGAGTGACGGCTACAGACACACAACAGTCAGTAACAGACTGCTTGTCGCTTTGAATTCACATTACATTCCAAATCGTGTTAACACTTTTTATTCTTTTATCTGTTTCTATCTTGTAACCGTAACTCTATCCTGCATTACTTCCATGTATGACGCCATAGCATTATCAGTATAACACCGAGTTATTGACTGGGACCATACTCACTGTGTTTATTTGTATTGTCTGCGAGATAAGCTTGCTCACTTCAAAACTCGTGTGGTCCAGGAAAATGTTCCAGTGTTCTAAATGCTTTCGGGAAATATGATATGTTAGATACTTAAAAGATACTCATAAACTTTGAGATATGCGAATATTCGCGGGTGTCGGGGTAAGATTTTAACAATGAATATCACAGCAGTATAATATAATAAATGTATTAGAACATTCTTTTCTTATTTTAGTCCCGATCATTACGTTACTTACAAATTCTACACTTTCCTCTTATTCCATAGAGGGAAGTACCAATGTTTTGTGTGGTGCTATAAATTACAACTACGATCAAAGTCAAGAAAAATAAATTGAAAAAAGTACCAAAAATAATTCACGACTACTTATTACCATGAAGACCACATTATTGTAAACGATGTATACGACATAGTTGAAATATGACACCTGTCATCATCATCTGAGATAAAAGTTAAGATGAGCATGCATCATATTTTTTATGTGGCCAAAATCAAGATTGCTATCATGATCCTTCACCAGTTAGTATAGGGTAGAAATGTAACCGAAAGAGGCGACACATAACATAGGACACTACTCCTGTTACATCATTCTAATGTCTTCTTAAATATCACACCCACTTAACAATGTAGTTCAACTTTGGTGTTTTATTTATCAGTTTTATCGAGCTTGACCGAGTCAATATGACGACGCATCTTGACACAGAATATTTACAATTATACGATCGATACGGTACAGACAGGCTGTATAGGAATGCTTGCGTTACTCACCACATTCGTTAAAACCATTTAACCCCGTACAAAATGCACTTGTTTGCAGTTTTATGAGAAAAGGGAACACGATCTAATTTAAGGTTGACTGGTAGACAGACGAACCGATGGTGTCTAAATACAGTGTAGTATGATCACGAGAATCTCCCATTTAGTATAGTATTCAGTATTTAAAGAGCATCTCACATTCATTTCCATTTGGCATAGAAAAAACTTGACTTTAGGTATACTTGATTCCAGAATCCTTTTGCAACACGGGATACTGCTTAGATACATTAAAACACCATCAAAGTTTGTAGTCTTACTGTTTATATTTACATACAATCCGTATTGGTTGATACACTTCCATACATTTTGGAAATTGATAAAAACTTCCATGCATTTCCTTATCGTAATTCAACATAAATAAATATGTATATATGCACAGCAATTTCCATATGTCCACCAACACTAATTTGAAACGCCTAACAAAAGCGTTTTGTGTTTCAGGTCACATATGTATCCTCCTTTCGTGTATAGCTACGTATGACCGTGTACAAAGATGTGCAGACAGAACAAAAGCATGAAGAGTTTTGTCGTAGTCATGCATACCCAGGCAAACGTAGTCATGCATACCCAGGCAAACGTAGTCATGCATACCCAGGCAAACGTAGTCATGCATACCTAGGCAAACGTAGTCATGCATACCCAGGCAAACGTACAGCAGACAATTGCACAATTTCCATAGGGATACCTATTTCCATTGCTGTTTCAGATTACGAGTTTTCGTTCGTTTTTGTTCGTTTATTGTTTCGCTCTCCTTTTGGTTTTTTATATAACGATTTTCTGTTTTGTATACCAATCATTGTCATTACAGCCGTATTATCAACTGTAGCTCCAGTTGGTTGGTGCGATCGATATTTCTTCCACTAGTTTGTGTTATTACGGTACATCACGGACCCAGACTGCATCTGTAACTATCGGGACGTGTCGAGGCGAGCTCTATATAATCGTTTTTACACGCCCTGTAAACTGTTATGCAATCGACTTCCTCATCACTTTTTCATGAACAGTCGCCACCTTAGACGGTCGGGAGACGCACAGGGCTTTCTCTGGGATTCAGTTGTACCGGGCATTGTTAGCGCAACTAAATATCACAAACAACTTCTTCAAATTGCTTTTCCCTAAACTGTCAAAAGAGTGTACTTTATTTCTTGTCTGTAAGTAGTTACTTTAAATCCAAGACACTTGTATGTTTTGTTTCCTGTTTTTTTTTTTAATATTTTATGATGTGTTGTGTAGGTTCGTAGGCTGTCTTATCGTGTTAGTAAGATAATGAAGATTGACAGAATAATAACACGTGCAACACACATAAACACCATCACGGTGACCAAGATATGATACCGAGGTGTATAATCACACAAACAAGAACGTGCTGGTGTAGACAACATTATGTACTATGAGAAACATTTTAATATCGACTTACACGAGGTAATAAATGTGTCACACAGACAGGACAAGGTCCGAACTCAACAGTCAACGTTAAAAAAATACAAACATAAAACAACAGTACTGACACTGAGGAGAACCAAACAAAGCGAGTTATAATAAACACCACCAACCCTCAGAACCCACTGACACACTCTTACCTACAAGAGACACTTACCCGTCCGATCCCCAACCCTCACAACCCACTGACACACCCTGACCTACAGGAGACACTTACCCGTCCGACCCCCAACCCTCAAAACCCACTGACACACCCTGACCTACAGGAGACACTTACCCGTCCGACCCCCAACCCTCAAAACCCACTGACACCCTCTTACCTACAGGAGACACTTACCCGTCCGACCCCAACCCTCACAACCCACTGACACACTCTTACCTACAGTAGACGCTTACCGTCCGACCCCCAACCCTCACAACCCACCGACATACTCTAACCTACAGGAGACACTTACCCGTCCGACCCCCAACCCTCAAAACCCACCGACACACTCTTACCTACAGGAGACACTTACCCGTCCGACCCCCAACCCTCAAAACCCACTGACACACTCTCACCTACAGGAGACACTTACCCGTCCGACCCCCAACCCTCAAAACCCACTGACACACTCTTACCTACAGGAGACGCTTACCCGTCCGACCCTCATGATTTCGACCCCAGTGTTACGTGATTAAGACCTCTGTGTTTAGAGGGGTTCCCTATATATTTACTGATGCTTTGATGGCCTTTTAATTAATATGGTTGTGTTTTTGTATTGATTAAGGTCCAGAATGTATTCCTCTGTATATTTAGGTTAGAAATACGGTTATTAACGTAGCTGATTAGTGTTCTTTCATAAAATGTATATTGACAAATATTGTACCTTACGATGTCCAGTATCTGACGAAGTGCAGTATCTGACGACGGTCGGTATGTTGACGATGTCCGGTATCTAACGAAGTCCAGTATCTGACGTTTCCCTGTAATCGTGGTTAAGGTAATAGGAGTGTATTGCTAAACGGAAATAGGAAGTACATCACTAGTTGAAAAACCAATGTAGGGAGACAGTATCACAATTTCCGCATATTCTAATGTTTAATATTAAAGTGATGAATA
>JAUMHH010219033.1:0-12284 GCA_032359455.1 Chlamys rubida
TGTATAGCTCAGATATGATAAGTCATTGATGTAAACCTGATCTTAGCAATATTGTCTCGGTGTGTATAGCTCAGATAATTGATATCAAAACAAGATAAACGTCCAGAACCTATACAAAAGGCAACAGCAGACGAATCTCGTACACAATCATAATGATCAGGGTGGTCAGGTGGCGCAGTGGATAATGTACACAATCATAATGATCAGGGTGGTCAGGTGGCGCAGTGGATAATGTACACAATCATAATGATCAGGGGGGTCAGGTGGCGCAGTGGATAATGTACACAATCATAATGATCAGGGGGGTCAGGTGGCGCAGTGGATAGCGCATCTGCTTTCCACCAAGACCGCCGGGGTTCGATTCCCGTTTGGACCAGAAAAAGTTCGGGGTCACCTGCCTGACCAAGTGGATTTTCTCCGGGTACTTCAGTTTCCTCCAACATTAAGATCCCCTGCGCGTTAACATCTTGTCCAACTAGAGATTAATATCAGTTGACATAAATTGTTTCGCAGTTCTTGTAAGCTAAATATTATTCAATTAGAATTACAATTCGACCTCAAAATCGATAATAATTGGGGAAAAGATGAACAGAGGAAAATAAAATTTACATGGAGATCCTTGAAAAAGTTCAACGAGAATAAGACCAGGTGTTCCGGAAGGATAAGATCTTTTGCTCCATCGATCATGTAAATCCTATCTAATCTAAGTAATATCAAGTCTCTTACCGAAAGTTCGGGCAGTGAAACCAAATCACAAGGCACTCTCATAATAAAAACATGGACGTTCATATCGCACAAAGAAATTGCATATTTCCATATGAGAATATGATGGATAAAACAGTCTGTTATCATAACGGTGATTCGTATATATTTTCATCACTTAAATTCCGAAAAAGATGGCCATATTATTCAATACATAATTTCCTTGTTTGTCGTTCTGCATAGATTTTCCTTAATTTAAAAATATTTATTTTCATACTTCTTCGGAAAAGAAAAAAACAGTAGTTGAGCTAGATAAGAAATTATACGGGGGCAGGCTCCTATGGAGAAGTAACATTACTGGAAACAGGCCCTTTATTTTACGTCAAACATTTGTCGCTGTTCTGGTGAAATATCAGTATCCGAGGTAATTTGAAATTTGAAAGGAAATGATCTGTTGTAGCGTAAAGTTGAAAATCTTTAATGATACAGACAATTTTATAAGCAACTTTATGCTGTATTTTGTATGACAGGTGTCAAACAAATACACATTTAGTTTATTCTATTGAACCTTGTTACCACCCATGAGTCCTAATTGAAAGAAATGGCCATATATAAAATTACATATTGGATATATTTGGATTTCTGAATCGACTTATACAATTTTTAAATAAGTGTTTCGTAATTTGTATTTCGAGACGCTAAAATCTGTATTTTTAAACGACAACATTTAAACAAATCGTAAAAAATTTGCCTTTAATGAAACATGATATTCGATTCCATAAAAGCACTGTGGTTTAAAGAACAACTGTATTTAAAATGCAATGATGTCTTTGTTGTAACATAAAAAACATGGCACGAATAAGTTATTAATGATAAGGTTACATTAATACACCCATAAGTTTAATAAAATATATTTACTTGCTGTTAAGTGCAAGCGACGAAGAGGAAACGCAACACTTCATAGTAATAACTAATAATGTGAGCTAATGTGGTTACTATTTCGATATTTAACGGAGAACTTATGTAAACAAATTGATCTAAAATAGTTGTGCATGTCCAGTGCTGTATGGAATGTATATAATTTGGAGGGCTAGCGCGCTGACTGTGTCCGACTTTGATCTGTGTCCGCACGCCACTTGTGTACGATCTGTTACCAGTGCCGTGTAAGGGCCGTGTAGCTGACGAGCACTCAGCACCCCCTCAACGGATCAGATCGTGTTGCTCTAGCCAGCAACCAACGTATTGCGGCCCCGAATGCGTGTTCGAGTGGCGCTCAGCGGTAACGCGCTGGGTGTCAAACTAGTCGTAAGAGACTAAACAATGGAGGAGGTGAAGTGGGCGAGGGACCCGGCCCCTGGTGGGTAGGAGACGGAGAGGATAAATGTATTATCGCCAAGGAATAAATGTCAAAGCGAAACATTATTGTTTGTTTTGGTGTTAAAACAATATGACTAACACAATAACAAGACTTAAAAGCTCTCATCTGGGTAGGACAAGACTGATTTCAAATGATTGAATGTTGACTGTTCTTTACTCAAAGTGCACTACGGTAGATCACTTGCATTTCGTGCATACCTATTTCTGTGGTTGGCCCTTTGTTCGGTATAGGGGTGTATCTAACAGGATGTAATACAGATGCTTAAGTTGTTTCAATTGGGAAATAAAGTTATATTTATAAAATTAAAGGGACGAAGAGCAGAACTAAAGGACAAATTTCAAATACATCATTACTATCACTTGTAACTCGACCAAAATCCAGTCGGGACATGCAGCGTTTTTATGCAAACCCATGTTGTCTTTCTTTTTGTTTGGCATTCTCTCGATTTCTGCTGTCTTCTTTTCGAGTCGGCATTGTGATATAGTGATATAATGTGTTTTATTATACTTAACTTTCACGAAAAACGTCTTAAGTAACTATATTCTCATAAAGAAAGCAGAGATTGAGGTCAGTGTTGTCAGATGCGAAGGAGATACCAGAAAAGAGATAACAGCCACTTGTGTTTGTGCTGGAGAAAGGTATAACTTGTATCTTCTGGAGTGCAGTGTACCTGGCAGACATATGTTGTTTGGGATGTAGAACTTGACATACCCGGAGCGTGAGTGTGCCCATTTATCACATCAGTCATCATACCAATCAGCACGATAGGTCACCAAGGCCCTAATGTCGGCCCTGTTAGCAATCGTCTGTCATACAAACATATAAATTGAGCAGTTTGTCGTTATGACCAAGCACCTGTTGATCATATGTTCTGGGGTTCTGTGGTGTCTAGGCTGATCAATGCTATCACATCATTATTGGGTTTATTCAAATTAACTAGTATGTCCCAATGCAGAAATCTATAATAAATTGTGATTAAAACTTATTTTTATATTTCTTTTTTCCAATTCGTGCAACTGAGTCAGGATATTTGTTCATAAATGTTTCTTGAAAATAAATCCAAGACTTTTCTGCTATATAGCCATATATATACATTATATCACGAAATATGTTTTAAGCCTAAAGGTGCAGTTTCATCAGATGTGCAAAATATCATTCATTATAGGATTAAATCGACACATATTGAACAGTTATTCTGATCATGCATTTATCACATGCCATAAGCAAGAACTGTAAAATTATTTCGATCATAACCAAAAAATGTTAAAAACTTTGATACACTGAAGTAAGATCTCAGGGCTCCAACTCAGGTTTCACACAAGGAATTTGTACATAATGATTATGATATTTTAGGTATCCAAAACTGGAGCCCTACTTTCCGTTCATCTAACTGTCAGATATTTATTAAACTATGTAATCATATTTTATTTAATTAATATACTATGGTGTTTCTCATATGAAACGGTTCGACCAATAATTCATTTAAATCGAACTCATCTACGATTGACATTAACACTCTATGCAGATGTGCTGGCTTAGGTACCAAAACGATTACCCCTGTTATGAAAATGTTCATCAAAACGGGAATTTTCATGATTCATTTCTACGTGCAGGGTTTAAGAAACATACTTGTGTTTTATATTGCAACGTTATATAAACACTTAGGCAAAGCTTATAGTACTATCCAAAAGTGATGCTTGCATACATGTAAACGTCGCTAGATCGTGTGTTTAATGGTCGAACAAGCAACAACATTAAATCCGTTTTATCAAATGATCAGGATTTTTTGCGACAATTGCGAAAAAAATATTCTTTTCCATGTTAATCCTGAACTTCTTATTCCGCCATCTTGTCTTTATATCGATTGCCTTCATTGTGACGTCATACTACAATCTGACGTAATTTCATTATCATTTGATAACGTGGCAATAAGTCATATTACATGAGTGCATACGCATTGATACATACATGTATGATGTGGGTATATTTATTGAATACACTGCAATCGTGTTATAATTAATTCTACATTTCACTAAATTGATGTTCATCGATCATATATTTGATGTGTGCGTTTTTTTTTATCTAAGTTGTTTTTATATGTTGTATATAATATTCAAATATACATTGATAAACGTTTAAACAGTGTCGACAGGTCTATGTCGGCACATCATTAAATAAATGTTAGTTTTGAATAAGCATTTTATCATAAATGCCATTTATCACCAACTTAATAACAACTACCTTTAACAACTAATGCAAATATTTATAAAATAGTCCTTTAGGTTAATACACGTGGAAGGATCTCATATGGCCGTACATGCTAATCTTTAACACGTACATTAGTGATGGGAGAAATATTGAAGTGGCTGGTAAATCAGACGCAGTAATAGATAAGTTTGACAGACACTCTTGTTTACTCTTGTGGGGTCAGTTGATCCCTTTGTTAGTCAATACCAGTGTCCATAACCCGTTGTCTGTTACCTAAACAAACCAATACCATGCCATACTTAATACTCATGTTCCTACTTTGTTCTCAACCCCAAAAACACACAGTTTCTAAACTAATAGCATCATCAGTCCCTTAATAAAAACTTGCATAACGACAGTCTACTCATTGTAATTTAGTAAGCGGCCTCTGCACGATAACATGACATGGCGCCAACATATATAATCTATAATCTGTCATTATTTGAGCTCTGGTGTTTGTAAACTCTATCCCAACTTCACTCCTACTTTGCCTTCTTGCATAGCAGCAAGCGGTTCGATAACCTATTTCGTTGTTGGCACCTGACCTACGTTCTAATTAGGATGCCATACGCCTCTGTCCTTGTGCGTCTCTTCGCTTGTTCTTTGTAATGTTACGGAGAGGTTGTGTATCCTTAATCCCGCTTGCGCTCCAAGTAAAGCCAAGTAAACAAAATACATCGATTCGAACCAATTCAGAACGGAACTGCCTAACCTCGAATTATTATTATTTTTGATGTTGAGTTAATGTAATTTGTTAATATGGGATCAGCATACTGTTTATGTACATTTTCTACTTTTTACAATTCTACTATAAATGTGTACAGTCTTGGACATTTTAGACCAAAATCTACAGCATAAAAAGGTTCCCATTTAGTGAAAATCATTATCTTTTTAACGTTTTTGTTATATTTCTTATTTCGTTGACAAACCGAGATGCAAATATATAAAAGTGACCTAATTTGGAGCATATCGCATTGTATGTGAAACACAAGACAAAAGCTTAAATGCAATATACTGATGAAAATCGCGAGAATGATTAAATTCCTGGTAGACAATATCTGTTTTCTTTTTTGAGTTCGTTGAAATTATTTCTAGCAGACTGTTAGCATATGTATGATGACAAATTGGCACCACCTTGGCCTAAACGTTATTTTTTTCTAAGAGCTTCGCAGGACATATAACAAAAACCTTGCTAGGTCTTTCACATTCACTTTCAGATATATTGGCAATGTGTTGTCTTTAAACAACAAGAACAAATTATAGATTACCTTGAACATAATACACTCTTGGACTTGAAATTCTGGATACTAAACCTACCTCTACATCAGCTGCCTACCTCAATCTTCACTTACGACATAGTTATTCGGGTGGCTTACACCTCAGCTCATAAACATGATAATTTGAACATTCCTATCGTGAACTTCACCTTTCTCGATATTATCAGCTATGCCTCTTCTACGTACGATCATTTCCATGTCATATTTGATTCCTATTTAATGTTTCGTTATCGCAATCCCGTTTCTCAAACGACAATAATCCTTCAGGAACACATGGTCTTTCCCGTCTTGTTCTTCACAAGAATTTCCTTGTTCATCTTTTCTTCAGTTTCATTGATTTTGAGAGTAGGATTCTGTGCACATTTCGATATTTTCTTATTGCTCTTGTCATAAACAGAATTGAATTTTTTTATTGTTAACTTAGAATACAAATTCAAAAATCATAGTTTAAAATTCTAGTATTACATATTATTGACCTTTGATGAAATGGCCAAATGGTGCAACATTAATTATGCTTTTTTTTGCTTTGTTTTTCTTCTTCTTTTCTACAAACACAATTTTCAAATAAGTGCTTCATATCACATTTCTAGTGATTAGAAAAAAGATTACTTTTAATGTATGTAAAGCAAAACTAATATACAATTAATGACCAATTAATATGCTTATGCATTTTGACTGTTGGTAAGGAGCAAATTTTGGTTCTTGTTTTGTGATATACAGATAGATCGATACACTGTGATATACAGATAGATCGATACACTGTGATATACAGATAGATCGATACCGTAAGGAGTCTAAAGTTGTGGATAGATGAAAATGCCCCGAGGGGGTCCTCATGAATGATACAATCGTTTGGTAGCAGGAGGGGCCCTCTATCCCTCAAACAGGCCACATGGACAGATGCGAATCCATGTGAATATTCTTTATTACCGGCAGTTGTAAGGACAAACACAAAGACTATATTATCATCGATTGATGTTTGACATTAACACAACATACATAAATACATAAAGTCGGTATAAATCAACATTTAAATGACCAAGAAGGAACGCTCAGACATGCTTTAACAAGACTCTTATCAGTATGTGTGTTAATTATTCATTTATTTATTTATGTACGCTATTTAACTGGAAATGTTACTGATTTTGCTTTTTCATCTGAATAACACATTATAAATTACACACGTTTACTGCCCCTGCAAATCATTGTCCTCTATACATAGGATCATGTAAACAACCCTATGTATAATTGTTTACTCCATAACATTCAATTATTGATATTATGCATTTATGTACAATGCATCGATAAAATACATAGAATATCACATCAAGCATAGACAAGCTAAAATAAATCTAATAGAAAAATGATATTCTCAGAAATTTACGACTGGTACACCTGCTTTCCTGTCGTGGTTTATCATTTTTTTTGCTAGATTTCGCTTCAAATATACAAAGTGAAGCCTGTCTTAAGGGATACCCTGTGACTAACTTGTAATAGAAAAATGGTCTTTAAAGACAGATTGCTTGAATTGAGAAAGAAGTATTTGGGATGTAATTAACGCGGTTGTCTAAACCATGATTTTTATAAGGCAGTTTAACCTATAACGCATATATATTCATGAAAAAGAGGATTGAACATGAACCAATATGTCTCTGCATATGAACAGGAAGCAGCTATAAACAGGTTATATATAAGGCTGGTTTGTCGGTTATCATACACAGGCTATATCTAAGGCTGGTTTGTCGGTTATCATAAACAGGTTATATCTAAGACTGGTTTGTCGGTTATCATAAACAGGTTATATCTAAGACTGGTTTGTCGGTTATCATACACAGGTTATATCTAAGGCTGGTTTGTCGGTTATCATACACAGGTTATATCTAAGGCTGGTTTGTCGGTTATCATACACGGGTTGTGGATACAGACAAGTTGTCGTTAAGCCAGAGATTGCCTGTTATTGACTTGAATTACAAGTGGTTACTACAGAGAAACTTTTCTAAGACCGGTTTAACTGTGGTTATTTTAAAGAGAGTCCGTTTCGAAGAAACTTGACTGTAGTTATATATAAGAGGTAACTACATACAGACTCAAACACAGGACTGATTAGTTAAAGACGGGTTATAACTAGCTATAAACCGACAGCGTCTATTTGCAAATAGTCATAATAAGTAAGTGATCAACATAGACATACATAATTGCTATGGACAAATTGCGATGTATCTCTAATACCGTTTGACCTGTTTTTGTATTGCAATCAAAGCACTTAATAATACAGAGAGAGAACATAATGAAACCTGAATTAAAATGTAAAAAAATGGGATTTTATGTTAAAGTATATAAAGTAGAAAGATCGGTTCAGTGTGGTATAATAACTTAATCTATCTTGACCGAAGGGTAACAGTGTCACTCCATGTTCTCACAGGAGGTTTTAATTCGTATATGTACAATTGCAAGGTAACTTTGTTTGAATTTATTGGAATCCCATAATTTAAAGAATAATAAATCAATGCAACAGAAGCTCAAAATAGATTAAACCAAATCGCGTATCATAATAAAGCGTGTTTCATGATGTTCTGGACTTAATTTAATATCAAGGTAATTTTATATTTTTATAAAATAAAAATATGTATATCACAGGAATATTTATATTTCTGCACATTTAAGAAATAATGATAATTCGAAATTTAGAATTATCGTGTAATTGAACAGAAAACGTTTTTGGCAACTCGATACAGATGTGCATAGTTATCAATTGAATAATTAATTTAGGGTAACATTAAATCGCCCGTATTTAAATTACTGACAGATACATTCATTTAGACACACTTAGTATTCATTACATCTTTCACGGATTCAGCTTTTGTTAATAAAATGTTGCTGTCACAATGGTTAATATAAATGTTGCATGCTATATAATTCGTTGCAAATAGGGAGGCAAATGATACTGGAATAGGCCGAGGGTAGCCGACAGGCGAAGGGTACCGGAATCAGCCGAACATAGCCGGAAGACGAAGTGTACCGGCATCAGCCGATGATAGCCGATTGCAAACTACATTTGTGTGACATGTTTTTCTTTTACAAAAGATGTCCATACAGGAAACCGATCAAACATGTTTTATCAATTGTTATTTGTACTGTGGGTGTTTATGATACAATGAATAGGTACACATTGATACACACATTGATAACGTCAATGTAATTGTACATTATCAAATAATATAAATATACTTCTTTATGGAACATAACTACGAAATGTATGAGAGGTGTCCAAATTAACAATTCGTTCTAACAAACTATGGAAATCAAGCAACTCTCAGATTTTAAGAATGTAACATTGGACACGAAAATCCGTTTTGTTTAGTCAAATTGAAGCCAGCAGCCTGTCTGATCATCATTATAGAAGAGTGTGTTTATTAGATGTCCTAGTAAGTCCGGGGCTGTCTGAAGTAGAGTGTTGTGCTGTGTAAAGCAGCAGGCAAATGTCGGTTATACACGACAACAAACGTACGTGTTACAGGCCTACCACTCGAGAGGCGGGCATCGCCTTTGTCACCGTCCACCGGGACACCACGAAATTGCAGGTATTCGTTTACCGGCCGCAAGTTTTCTCGCTTCCCTCCGTGATATATGGGCGGTACGCGCCTCAGGTGTCTGGAGAGCGAACAAAGGGGAGGTCATCAGCTGTACCAAACTGTATCATTATACAAATGATTCAACTTTTATTATATCTGTTTTATTTTGCGTTTAATTTGGGAGGCGTAGCAACAGAAGCAGTATCATGTAATGTCTGGAACGTCGCTATGGTAGAAGAGTGTCGGGTATAACTCCGGCCAGACTCTCACCTTGTACAAAACCATCACAAAGTACATATAACACCTCCTCAGAACCACGCCTGAAACAGACGCTCCATCACATCAATTGTGTAAAGCAAGGTACGAAGCATCGTTGAATATTTTAAGGCTGTAACTGATATAGGCTTTAAAGATGTCCAAATGTTGTTTTTTTCTGTATTTTTGTTTTACAATTCAATAATGTGAATTTGAAAGTCATATTAAAAGCAAGATACCATCGTGACTACAGAAGGGAAAATGTAGTATTTCTGTGTAAAACAATGTATTAATACCTAGGTAGTATTTCTGTGTAAAACAATGAAATTTGAAAAACACAAGGACGAGATTAGAACTCAAAAATGTCATAATACTAAAACAGCAGACACAGAGGAGATACCAACATAAAGTCAATGGGCCCATGATTCCCTACAGAATACCGGAAGCGAACCCAGCTACTCCGGAAATGTAAAAGAATGTCCTGTACCACACGTGCCACCTTTATGGCATCTGACGTTAGAGCCGAGAACATATGAAGGTCACTATCTTTGTGAAAGGCAAACTATGAATCATACAAAAGATGGTGAACGAGTTGCAATACACAATACAGAAACTATCCCATGATAAAGAGTATTTTATGGAGAACTTCTGTTCCTATTCGAGAGTGTATCGCGTGTAAACATGACTTGATATATCTAAAACAACATTCAATTCAATTAAAAATAAATTTATAACATTAAATTCATAACGCAATTTGTAATAGAAGGTTCATCTAATAAAAAAGAAGCCCGGAACGAAATATTCAATTAAATTGTCCTTTGAATATGATATCTAATTGAAACCTAATACTAATATAATGCCTAAGTTCAACGAGATAATGAGCTTCGTCATCAACACAAGTATAATACAAAGGACAGTAATAGTACAATGATTGCTATTGTGTAGCAATGAAGTCGCCGTGACCAGCACTCCTTTGAAAGATGAGAAGGAAATGGGTATTCAACATTAAAAATCACATTTTCGATTTTAGCCATGGTTCATATTATCTTAATGGCACAAATTCAAAATTGAATATTTTAAAGCCAATTACAAAATAATGATGTAAAGTAATTTATCGAACGACTTTCATTTTCAATTTGTATTTCAATGTATGCTGTATTTTTATATGCTGTGTATTTTTTATGTATATTGTATTTATACTATTGCCCAGTTTTATCGGTATGGATTTCAAATTACGATTTTGTTAACACCTCCGTATCCCTTCTTTCAATAATGTTTGTATATCTAGTGTTCACTGTGGATCATTTACCTGTTGTGTGGTGTGATATATGGGTTTTATCAATTTTGTAATGCGTATCTATTGTATATTATTCATTTATTATGTATTTTGATACATTATGACTTATATTTATATAATGCATTGTGTTATAATTATGTTTTGTGTTTTATGATGTATTGTGTATTATTATTATATTGTTTTTATTCTGTATTATTTAATTATTCTGTAGTGCGTTTATTATGTATTTTACACGTATTATGTATTGTACACGTATTATGTATTGTGTATTTATTATCAACTATGTATCTATGATAAATTGTGTATCACTTTTATATGCTATTTCTATATTGAACTTAACATTTATATTTTTTGTTATCTATAATATATTGTAATTTTATTTTGTATTTTACCTGATGGTAACAGTTTAGAAAACGTACACGGTATAAGAGTACTTTTTGATGCCAACAACATCAAGATATGTTTACCCTGCGCACCGGCATATCACTATTGGCGCCCGACAATTGTCTGGTTAACACCCGAAATACTTATCAAGATTTGCCTCGACACCGTATGGCAAGGTGGTTTGTCGTCGTTCCGGTGAGGTCGAGGATCACAAAATCCGATCTACCTCTGCAACATTATCGGTTTTTATACATCCCTTTCGTTCTTTATTGCGGATGGGGGATGTTAATCCTATACAAGATAACCTGATCATTTACACGCAACATATAACGCTCATGAATATATATTGTGTCGGCAAACAAAGGCCTCCAGAGGGCGACACCTACAGGTGGAAGTTAAACTGGCGAACAGTATCTAGTCATATAACAATCCATCAGCTTAATCCCATTTGAACTTAAATTATTAAATTATTTTTATATTTGATTGTAAAATAGAGTTGAATGATGGTTCCATTTGATGTGTGTCAGTCAGATTCCTGAAATATGTGTGCTAAAATTCTGATTTCAATTCTCACGAAAATTTAAATGCTTAATATTTTACAGTAACGTTTCTTATAACGTGATAACGTGAACAGACGTAGGTCAATAGAGATGGGTCCTTAGACATCTCTAGGTCAGAGGGGCAACCTGTCGAGTGCTGACTCTAGATCAGGTGGGACGGACTGTAGAGCGCTGTCTTTAGATCAGGTGGGACGGACTGTAGAGCGCTGTCTCTAGATCAGGTGGGACGGACTGTAGAGCGCTGTCTCTAGATCAGGTGGGACGGAGTGTAGAGCGCTGTCTCTAGATCAGGTGGGACGGACTGTAGAGCGCTGACTCTAGATCAGGTGGGACGGACTGTAGAGCGCTGTCTCTAGATCAGGTGGGACGGACTGTAGAGCACTGTCTCTAGATCAGGTGGGACGAACTGTAGAGTGCTGTCTCTAGATCAGGTGGGACGAACTGTAGAGTGCTGTCTCTAGATCAGGTGGGACGGACTGTAGAGCACTGTCTCTAGATCTGGTGGGACGGACTGTAGAGCACTGTCTCTAGATCTGGTGGGACGGACTGTAGAGCGCTGTCTCTAGATCAGGTGGGACGGACTGTAGAGCACTGTCTCTAGATCAGGTGGGA
>JAUMHH010219044.1:0-12283 GCA_032359455.1 Chlamys rubida
TGGTGAAACACCTAAACATGACACTCGGTATAATAAAATAAAAATCACATTCATGAGAGGGCGATATTGCATATTTTTACCCCTCGGAAAGCATTGTTGACCTCGGCTTGGGGTGAACATATGCAATATCGCCCTCTCATGAATGTGATATTTAATTAATATCACAAAATAATTTATGATATCATAAATTAGATTTAATGATATCACATTTTGTGAATAAATACCAAAACGGCGCCCCATAATAACTACACTTAATGACATTTACCTACAGTATGACACTTACGGTTACCCTATAACTATACTTAATGACATTTACCTACATTATGACACTTACGGTTACCCCATAACTACATCTTATGACATTTACCTCCAGCATGACACTTACGGTTACCCTATAACTACACTTAATGACATTTACCTACAGTATGATAATAGTGGTTGCCTAAACACTACAGTTTGTGACATATACCTACAGTAAAATATCATGGATAATTAACTATCACCATTTACCTAAAGCATCGCAAAAACGGTTACCTTGATACCATAGTGTATGAGATATCATGAGATTGATTAAGATACATAAACATATAAATATGTCATAGAAGATGTGATTTCATGATGACTTGGGTACAATGCTAACATAATTCGAAAAGACCGCATTTTATATTTCTGATACAAAATGTTTTCAGAATAATCCACATATTTGGGTGTACTATGGTGCAATATATAACGAGGGTGAGACACTGTTGAAAACAAACGATTTGGGCCAAAAATAAATTATTTTTCCAATATTTCAAATAAGAATGATATATTCTAATATAATATACAAACATAAGTTTATTGTATCAATTCTATCATATGCAATTGAAATAAATGGCATTTATTTATACTTCAGTGCATATAGGACAACATAATCTTGATCACATTTGCCAGGTGATGTCTCGTTTTTATTTCCTCAACAACCCGATGTCACAGCTGATGTCAAAATATCTGTACAATGACCACTGACATAATGTGCCAGTTGAACGTGAATGTTGGTAAAAAAACAATTACCCATGAATATGCAGGCGTGTACCCTCACTCGTCAAAAGGTAATTTATCAAAGACAAGTCAAACTCACTTGTTCAAATTCAGAGGAGGACTTTTGAAGATCGTTGCAGGTGCATGGTTTGTTGAACAAAACCTTAAACTCCCATGTATTATTGTAAAATAGCACACGGTTATTAATCAATGAAAAGGGTCGTTATATTATTGACGTGGTTAATTGGGTGTTATTGTTATTTCTTATTTCTCATGTTTTATCCCACCGCTGCCACCAAATGTAACGTACGGGCGGTCACCCGTCCAATTACTGACCACGCTCGACGTTGCTGAACTAGTGAGCGGGTCCCTGAGTTATACAGCATCATTGGAAAAGTTACCAGTAAGGCAGTATTTTACCCTCATATACCTTAGTTGTTACACTTTTATTATGGCATTTTACGACAATACGAAGGAATCACATCTATATTTGCAATGGGTTGTGTATGTTATTTATTTTAGAGAATTTTTATTTCATCTGTATGTGCCCGGAACTGTATATATAATGACAATCAGTTATACGTTACTGATAATATCAGAAACATAACGTCCGTTTAGATCAACAAATACATGACAAACACGTACAGACATCAATTAATATTTCCTTCCATTAGTACATATTGCCATATTGACATTCGATCGAATTTATTTACCATACTTCGAGTGTTATTATGCATATTACTAGCTTGTCCTTGATAAAAGCAGCATTTTAAAATCTTCTTTGAATATATTTTGCAGACTTGATAACTGCCATTTTTGTGATAGTATCCTCTCATTTATGAATTCAAACATTCAGAAATAAAACCCACAGTATCGTTCAAGACTCAAAAACACGCGGAAATAGTCAGTTTTCTTGAAAAAATCGACGCATTCCACCGTTCTTTTCTCTATAATTGAAACAAAAAACACATTTCACATTTTCTATACACTAGTTACTTTCATTATCTTTTGATGATTCCAGTAAAAATGTAAATGTAAAAAAATATGTCCGGTATGAAAAAGACAGTCTATGAGAAAATGTTACGATTAGGAAATATTTAAATTCAAAACTATTGGTTAGTAAGACTTATAAGTAAGCTTATGCTTTAAATAATTTGCTTGTGCATAACCTTACATTTATTAATGAATGACACTAATAGGTCATTCACGTGCGAAAATATTTAGATTTGCATTTTCTCATGAAGCTGAGTAGATATGGACCTCTAAATATGTTGCCTAAAATGTGATG
The DNA here is from genome assembly GCA_032359455.1 of Chlamys rubida. Classification (NCBI taxonomy): domain Eukaryota; kingdom Metazoa; phylum Mollusca; class Bivalvia; order Pectinida; family Pectinidae; genus Chlamys; species Chlamys rubida. The sequence goes on from JAUMHH010219044.1 coordinate 2,309, forward strand.
CATACATCAGCACATTGTAACAAAGGACAATTCAATGGCGTTTTGAAAGAAAGAAACCAGCGTATGAAATCAATGACAGGTATGTACAAGATCTGAAGGATTTCCCTTGTGTCAGACGACACGGTTTTATCAATAACATGACGTAAATGGATTGAATTAGATCAATAAAGTTTACTTTACCATGCGACAGAATAAAGGACATTTCCATCATTCAAGCTTTTACAAATTGATCTCAAAAGCTTTGTGATTCAGGAGAAATCATTAATGAATCGAACAATACTCCAGCTAAGGTAACTAACTAAAGATATATTGTTGTCAAGGTACTTCCTTCTGTTTGTTACATTATATACATTTACCTATATACACACATATATATAATGAAGACTTGATTAATTGAAACTACCCCGGACTGATACAAAGCAGCTAGGTAAACATGATTGAATACCTGCCAATTTGTTTGGCGGCCTTCTGTCTACACCCATTCAGAAAACAATCTAACATGTACGTCACACCTATAGTTCAAGGACGTATGTGCGCGGGTATCGAGAGATATAAGTTCACGTGTGACAACATGCATGTATGTTTGAAGGAGGTTGATTGTGTATGTGTAAGGGAGGATACAAGTAAACCTGTGAGAGACGAATGCGCGTCATTTCCATCTATGAGAAATACATAGTAAACAACATCATCGAAATACCAGGGCTACGTTTTGCATACACTTAATCATCTTTTTTGCACCCTTTGAATATGCCATGACAAAATCAACAACAGCAACAACAACAACAACAACAACAAAACGATTGCTTATCACTCTGTTATGTTTTGCAGGTTTTGTACCCGATAACTTTGGCCTTTTCTCTAGATATCACTTGAATAAAATACCATATAATCATCCAGAAAGATTAATGACACTGTCGTACAAGGTCTTTTGGCATTTCGCCGGTTGGACAACTCTTTCTTTAACTTGATAAAACACAGCACTTTACAAACCACTTACTCTGACAGCGATGCTAAACATGTTTGAAAATAATGTAAATTGTATTCAGATGCAGGAGAAAACATTCAAATGAGATGTAAATATAGAAAGGAAACGATGTGTAAACCGTGGATATATTGCCTCGAAATGTCCTCGTAAACATCTACAGCATCTGTCGCCACTCACTAACGACATCCGCCTTAATCATTTATTCGATTCCCTGAAATCTTTTCCTCGTTTGTAGTCGATAATGTAAGCAATATCACTTTTTATACATTGTTGTGAAGCCTGGTCAAAAGTAGCGGTTGTCAATTGTGGAGCGAGGCACATTATGGCTGTAGGTGAAGTAATAAGTATTTTATTAAACTTTGTATAATCCAGGAAATCGAATTAGTGGTACCATTTAATGGTGCGAGTTGAACTGAGGACAATTACATACAATGGTATAGACTATTTGTTGGACTATTTATTACATCATTATGGTTTCATGTTTTCATCGGTGCATTGCTATTTTATGTTCCATTATTTTTTCTTTATTACGTCCCTTAAACGAAGTTGGGGACATATTAATGTTGCTGAGTCCCTTACCATTGATTGATATTTTTATGGGTGTACGGCAATTTGATGTCATTGGTCCTTCTCTTTTTCTGATATTGCTTGATCTTTGTATGTAACGATATTATGACAATGCAGATTAATGAGCATTAGGAGGACATCTGTAACGGTCCACGTTACAATTAAAACTTGTTATCGCTTACATTTGCAGTCGACTCAGACTCATTGGAACCTTTGTTTCTGGCTTTCTATAACACTCGTCGGAACAAGTTTTTCGCATGTTTGTGAGAGACAATATTGCCTTTGTGTTGTCGTTACTGTAACGTCGGAGGCAACTTGGAAATTTCATGACACTGTGTTTTTATCATTGTATTGAATTAATTTACAATGATGCATTTTTATGAAATAAAAATGCTTTTATAAAAGGAAGACACGATATTACTAATACAAATGTAAGTGTCGGTCAAGTATTTGATCGCGTGCATGACCTAGTAATTTTGTTTAAAATTAAAAAAAAGTTAAAGTTTAACTTAAATTTAAGTTTATTGTATAGCTCAGCTGAACTTACCAAATTATGAAAGATATCAACTACCCTTCAATTCTTTAATTACTTCTGAGCTGCAGCACGTAAAGCCGACGAAAATTCGTAAATCATCTTGTAGGCGATTCTACCTCAAATCGACTAACTGTTAAACATATACCAGTATTCAGTATAAGCATTTAAATTCCCCTATCTGTTGGAAGATGTTCTTTTTTGTTGTGAAATATCGAAGTAAGTCATTAAAATGAAGTGCTCTGTTGTACTGGAAGAAAAGTGAGCCTTGTATAAAGCTAGTTTTCCAAAGCCAATGATGACATCAATATCGACTAATTTTCTAAGCAACGTCCCCACTATGATGCTGAAGCAGCGCGTCTTCTAGATTTTGTGACAGTCGATCTATCTACATTGCGAACGCCACCTGAGACAACTCACAACTATATCATTATATGGATCTGTACTAATTAGGTCCCTGTTTTGGTTTAATATGGCATGAAGGATTCAATCAGGCTACATTCAACAATCATTTATCTTTTACAGCGTTTTGATTTTTTCAGTTTTCATAGTGACGTCACAAGCGCGTGTATATTTTTTGCACAGCTTAGTGATTGACAAATAAATCATTTTCTCTCATTTCCGTGTGTTTAAGACAGATCTGTCCAGCGTAAGAAAGTGATGTGGAAATTTCAATTTTACACTCGATTTCACGTGACGTGGCGTCAGGAATTTGGAATACGCCAATGCCGCAATGCAGGAAAGGGGACGTGATGGAATATAATTATAAAAGATACCATTTAGGATATAGTTACCGTACTCGTTAGAAAAAAGGAGATTCTTTTCTGCACAAACTCTGTTTGCAAATATTGGGTATGCTAAATCTCGCTGCCGATTCGTTTTTGTCAAAATATATAAGGGGGAAATTGATATTTTCAAAATGGTAGCAGTCCAGAAGCATTTTTATGTTTATTGAGCATATTCAGGTTGTTGGAATGAATAAATACTATTGCATGCCACAGGGTGTAGGATAGGGAAATTCCATCCTCGGGATATTCAAATTTGGCAAAACCTGAGGCCTTGCCGAGGGTTTTACCAAATTTGAAAACCCCTCGGGTGGAATTTCCCTATCCAACACCCCTGGGAATGAAAGAGTCTGATAATCTTAATCGAGACACAAAAAGAAGACTTCAACCTTTGATATATTTTGTCTGTGATATCTTCTAAACTTTATCACTTTGAGTAACTAGATTAAGTATGCAAGAACATCCTGGGATGGTGAAATGTCAAGTACAAAAAGTAGGGCACTGTGACCTATACTTGACCTTCACCTTTCACCTCATCCCTTTTTAAAAACTTGTCTTGCACATATCTTCTATACTTTTTCACATGAGATTGCCAGATTTGGCATGCATGCATGTCTTGGCTGATTGGGTGCAGAGTACAAGAATTATGTCACTGTGAATGATATCCTGAGATAGATGTACAGCTCAGTAAATAAAGAAAACATTTCCTGTAAGGTATTATAAATTGTCTTGCAATACCTTGCCTTGTTCTGATACATTTACAGAACGATCTATCATCAGGATATCAAACCTCTTGGAGCTATCGACTATTATGTTTTAACCCTTAAGTACCGTATTACCTGCTGCCTGTAAATGGCGTAGGTGTGGAAAGCAGGGATTTTACTATGAAGAATGGTAAATGTTACGATAGGAATTTTAAAATCATCATGCTTATCACACAGCATAGCAGAAATCTGTCCAAGTTGGCATTATTTTAATTAACTATGAAAATCATGCGAACTCTAGACTTTATACGAAAGAACATATTAATGAAACAGAAAACCATATGATCAGGCGGACTTATATGAAAGAGAAGCATAAAGTGGGATTGCTTTGCCAAACAAATCAGAAATATCGTAAAAGTATTATTGTAGGTTGTTTATGAAATATATCGTATCTTTTTCTATCAATATTTATTACGCACTACTTTATGTAGGTCATTATGTAAATAATTATGTAAATTAGTACATGTTATACATAATGTAACGAAACACAATATATGCCAATATATACTGCTATATCAAAATATACATAAATTGTACACCAGATGGATAAATATCATATGATGACTATATTATATTTTCATATAGTATTACTCAATATCTTAACATTTGATATTATTTTAATATCCTTGAAGCACCTAAATAGAATGTGTTCATGGTGTACCTTTAGCAGTGTAGAACGTGAGTCAACTACACTGCTGGTTCACACTTTTCCTTTTACGATACAAGGGGGATAACTGGGATATTTCTAACTTCCATTTCGTTGTCGGAGTACGCTGGTGTGATTCCTTTTCGCTGGCAGAGTTAAATATTTCTATGGATTATATTTTTTTTCATTATGGAAATACGTCCAAAATTATGCTGTAAACCAAAGAAGCTTGCATTTTGCATTTTCAAACCAGTCAATAAACGTGTAAAGGATATAAGAATGTTTAAACCAAACACACGCTAGAGTTCGGTTGAACCAGACAACAATAATCCGGTTGTCCCACTATATAACCACGGATTTAGGTGACATATTAATCTTGATAATTGAAATTCTAATGTACTGAATAATATGATTTGTTAACGCAATTTTCATCAATTTAGTTCACAACAAAGTATTTAATGTGCACGATTAATCTCAAATCAATCATTCGTAACAGTTGGAGATGTGACACGATAACACCACTGTTGACAAGGAATCCTACATGTTAACTTGTGACATGACGTGTATTTGTTACATTGATTCACACTTTGTGAATCTCTTCATATGAATAAAGATTAAAGATAGCATCTGCAACAACAAACACGTGCAGAAATGTCATTAGTGAAAAAAAGATAGAGTAATACATTAAACAATGCTATCTGAGTGTAAAAGCCAGACATCTCTAAACTGATTCACGTACTGAACCGTGTGACGCGTGTGACGCGATGTTACCAAGGATACAATTATAATCACTAAAGCAGATTCCAACACTAGACAACGTTCAGTTTTAAGCATTTTATTGTTTTTGATCTGAATGTTTTAAACGCTTACAAAAACTCAACAATACATGCAGTTTTATAATATCGTGCCAGCTATGGCGTAAAATGTACAAGAATAAGCTTTTATCTCTAATAGAATGTTTACATAAAATCTTTTTTTTTATGTGCATTACGTCATACAATTTGTAGATTCAAAAAACAAACAGTGTTCCAGAGGGTGAATCACATTCAATTGTATTATCCCCATGAAGCATGCACTTGTATTGTTGTTAGTAGTATAATTGGTATGTTAATCGAGTGTACAGTATTCCCTTTATCAAATCAATAAACTAACATGATATATAGAACTTTGTGTCTACGGTAGATGTGTAAAGGTAATGGGTGCTGCTTCACCTCGAGGCTCAATGAAAGGACACAGGGATGTCGATATGTGTAAGGGCTGGCGTGGAGTGGATTAGGGTAGTGTGGTGAGAATGGGTTCTAAACATTGTTGTCATTATCACTGATAAAAAAATAACACATGCGTATTGATTTTATCATCAACGTTCTAAATTAATAGCCATACAGAGTAGGTAGACGGGTTGTATTTGTGTTAATATGAGTTTGGTAGTTCGGAACGGATATAATTCATCAAATACCAATAAAAGCTACATACACAATGAATTATTGTATATTGCATTGTTTTAAATATGGTAAACGATACACGGGAAAGTACTAACATTACATCATTTCTAATTAATTTTCCGGACAATTTACGTTTTAATAAGCCAAAATATTTCAGGTAAAATACATTCATTAGAACAGTATTTTTCTGTCTAATCGCATCATCACGAAAAATAAAATAAAAATAAAATCCTACCTCAGTGTCGATAGGAAAGACAAAAATAAAAGCTAAATCAAAGAGTCAGCACATGAATGGGAAACATCATGAACCTCCAAAAACGACAGGGAGCGAAATCACGCTTTTGCATTATAAAAATGATATCTTCTTAAGTCAAAAGATAGCTGTTATATTTGTTAAGAGTCACACCTTAAAGTGATCGTACGTATGTTACTTAAGGGCAGATAATATAAATATGTACCCGTGCATAAAATTTGAAGAGATTTTAATGAGAACATTTTATTTTGTCCATGGACGAAATTTAGGATTATGCTAAAGACTGTTTCCATGCCCAGGTCATCCCAGGTACTCTGGAAAGGCCAGGTTTGCTTTTATCAGAAATTTCAGAGTTTTAATTGGAATTCATTTTAGACAATTTGTTGAAATTTTATAAAAACCATCATTATTACGGGATAAATAATAACATCCTGTCAAACTGCTTTAACATTCAAATCACCAAATGTTGATAAATTAAAAAAAAACCATACTACTAGTAATATTACACATTTATTAATGTTTTACACAATTCAATTCAATGTTATAAACATTAACTGCCTATAAAACTTTCATATTTACACATGAAAAATTAATTTCAATATTTGGTCACATACAAAAAGTATATGGTATCTGTCCTGCCAGATAAAGACAGATGTACGGTGTTGCATTTACAATTGAATTCATAGGACTATGAACGCAGATAGGTTAGTGTTACTTGATTGTAACACTTTACGACAATTCACAAGGCATGTGATAAAATTTATAAAAGCAAAATTCGATGTGTGTGAATCTGCCAATTACGGATAATCCATGCTTCACAAAGTATCCCTGCTACAGTTTTCAAGTAATTCCACAATATATTGTTACAGGCATTAAAGCAAATACAATTGCGCTAATCCAACATTAATATATTTTCGTCTGTCTACAGGGTCATTAAACCATACATCAAACTTGACTGTGCCAGTTGTCCTTTCTTTACTAATAGAGGTCAACACTGAGATATACTTGAGAAGGGTCAAGATACAGAAGAAAACAAGTATTTGTAACGCTACAGGTTGTTATGAATAAATGTATTATGCGTAATCAATGTTTCGCATATTGATAACTCTAATACAACTCATACAATGATTCAGATAAACGTTTTACTTTAAAAAGTATGAATTATGTATGCATATTTTAACTTATTTTATATAGAATAAATTTATTTCAATAAGTATACCATCGACAATTGTATAAACCACGTACATGTATAAGGTCACGTTCAATTTAAATAAACGCATAAATAAATAAATGAAATGTTCAGAATTATTTTTTTGTGATAAAAGATATGGCGTTAGCATTTTATAAACACAGCGAAACGATGTCAATAAAAGAAATAATACTGAAGGAGGGGGATAAACCGATTCATTAATGTAAAACCTTACTAATTAGGCATGGCAAAGATCTTGTCTTACTAATAATCACCTGATGCATGAATCACGTCTGTTACAAAACCATATTGAATTAATTTAGGATATGAAAGTTTTTCGAACATTATTAATGACAAACAAAACCTTAACCACTATATGTTGCATAGTTTTAACTTAATACAATGAGAGGGCTGATTTCCGTATGTAGTTGAGTAAGCTAGGTTTATTATCTACATGTTGCTACATTAGGTAAACCGTTACCCTGTATAATTACCCTCTGTGAAATATCAACTTGATTATTTTACCTTAACTTTGCGGATAAAAGTGTTCTTATTTCATTCAGTTTGTCTTCTATATTAGAGAGTCGCATATCAAGGGAGTTAATTCTCATCTCTAGTTTATTCAGTCCGTGACAGTTCCTGTCGACCACGGTGTTGATCCGGTCTACCGTGTGTGCTACGTCAACCATCCCTAACATGCCATCTCCAATGTGATCCATTTCCTCTCGGGCCACTTTTATTTCTTTAAGGGCATGTTTTAAACGGTCAGTGTATTTCCTTATCTCTTTACTTTGACCTCCATGCTTCTGCAGTGTCCATATTTTCAAAACATTTTTGATGGCATTCGCAGCGGCACTTTTCTTTCTGTTCTCAATTTGCATCCTCGATACGAAATTGAACACATACTTTTCCTGTCGGGATTGTTCGAGATTTCGCGCCAACATGGCGACGAGAAGCGCTGTTGTGACCACTCCCATACTACCCGTGATGATGGAGATGTACCTCCCGCAGTAACTACTGGGAGTGGCGTCTCCATACCCTACTGTCAGGAAGGTAATGGCCACCAGCCACATCGTCTCTAAGTAAGTATTCTTTTTGTTTGTTGGTTCATAGTAAATCTCGCAAGTTCTCATTGCCCACGTGTTTACAAGGAACGAAATCACCATGACTAAGAATATCAACATCCCTGGTTTATTTGTCATAGCCGCCCTGAAGACGAATTTTGCGTTGATTTTAACTTTACTGAGTGTTCCTATACTACTTGTAGACGTGTCTGTCAACAGTCGACTGTGCACCACGGCAAACTTTCCAACCAAATACAGCCGGGTCATCATTAGAATGGACAACATCGCATCGATGCTGACCATTCGTTGGCCACCAGCCGGGGATGTATACACGATATCGTAATCACCCGGCAACGGATGTGGCGTACACACAATAAGCTCCAGAAGCAAACTACAAACCATCCAAGTTGTAATTACGGATCGCCAATCTCTTACTCCCATATCCAGTACTTTGATCTGTATGACAGTGTAATAGTTGATACAGATGGTTACAAGGAGGGCCAGCGTTGTAACCGAGATAATACACTTAATACCCAGTGATATTACACTTGTCTTGGAAATGTTGTGCGTTATGTACAGTTCTGTTTCAATCATCATCAAAATTATACCAGCCATTGCAAAGACAAATTCTAAATCAACAATCCATCGTCTGCGTTGTATGTATTCTTTACGAAGGTTTATTCGATCTCCCAAAGGTAAAACGTTTGATTCATCCCGATTTTTTGTCCGGATATCACCTTTTTTGCTAAGACTGACGTCACTACCGGAATACGTCATTTTACTTCTGATAAATTTGAATAAAGGAGTCTTAGGTGAATCTAACTCCATTTCTTCATCCTCTTCGTCCCACATCCTGGATAACAGACGAATATACTTATTTAGGAACAATCAGTTTACCAGAACACAAAGGAGTGAAAAGTGTCAACATTCACACTAGTACATGTGGTATCCTGCTGTATGGTGTTGACCGTAAATATATTTCCAATATGACTAATTCTATTAATTTCTTCTCAACTTCTATGGAGCGATATTAACTTTCTACATCAAGGATATATTGATCAACAATCCAAAATCAATAAAAACAAGATGTTGGCTTTATACCTGCTGTATCAAATCCCTTTACTGTTGTGGTTGAATATTTTAACGGCCGCTTATGGTATAGAAATATGCATTGTTGTCCATACATTTACATATCATTTATAGATATTTGAGGTAGCAAGCATACACAAGGAAAACACAATTGAAATAGAATACTGTAAAGTCCTTATTTAAGGGATAATTTCTATAAATTTTCGTATTTGAAAACAAAATATTGGCATGAATGTCTATAAATTAAAAATAAAGTATTCTTTTCTATGAAATCTTTTTATTAATTTAATTAAAGAATATGTGTTGTTCTATTTAAAAAGAGAACAAAAATAACCTTTCTCCTGTAAATCTAATATTGTTTAAGGTAATAGGTTTGTGTCACCATTTCTCAGTAGAATTTCTTCAAATTTTGTAGTTATATTGCTTTGAAGTACAAACAATGTTCTGCCACAAAAAAAGTAAAGGTTGTCAGAATTTTAAGGATTTTAAATGGAAATATTTATATAAAAAGGAGTGAATTTTGAAAACAAATGAAAGACACATTTTTTTGCAAAATGATGTCAATAATAAACATACAATATGCATCAGTTTAAGATTAAACATTAGAATATGCGGAAATTGTGATACTGTCTCCCTACATTGGATTTTCAACTAGGGAT
>JAUMHH010219055.1:0-12281 GCA_032359455.1 Chlamys rubida
GTAGTTTTGTGTGTTTGTTGATCAGTGTCAACTTTATTTACAACATTTAACCAATTGCCTGATACACAATTTTGTAACAAAAGCAAAATTGTTTATCATTGATTAGCATTTTTTTGGATTTTGTATCAACAATAGGTCTGACCCCCCTGGGGGCAGAGGGGCAGAGGGGCAGGGCGTTATAGGGGAAAGATAACAAAATCTTTGAAATCCTCCATTTACTTTAGGAATGACAGGATTCTGTCCAATTGCATATAAATACAACCCCTGACTAACCATGTAATACATGTACACTTCCAGTAACATCTGGCTATCATAACTTCATTTTTGCTAACATTTCCAGGTGAGCGATACAGGCCCTCTGGGCAACTTGTTTTTTGTATTCCACATAAATGTATACAGACAACATTGTCCCCCATTCAGGATAAGATTAATAGTAAAAAAATACACTTAAATTCATGCTGCCAATCCCCAAGTGCCCATGGCACTTGGGATTCAATCAAGTTTAATGGCTATAAAGTAAATGCTCATTTTAATTTATATTTCTTTGTCTCCCATGCCATAAGGCATCCTCGGTATCGAGGGTTACACTCACTTTCGCTCTCTACACTCCAGGAATATGTCATAGCAAAATTGAAGGCTCAGTGTGCAACACCTTGTTGATGAGACGAGAGAAGACTAGTTTGGTCCTTTGATGTACATCAAAAGAATCTCGTGGTCGCGTAACAGTAAAAATTGACAGGCTTTGAAGTCGGGCGTTGCTCCTTTGTAATCTTCAAAGGACAAGTATCATTTTTGCTATGACATATTCCAGGGGTGTAGAGAGCGAAAGTGACCGTAACCCTAGATACCGAGGATGGCCATAAGGGAGACATTTTTCGTAGTTCACACCTTAACATTCATGATGAAATATTTGGTGTTATTTTTTCCACCAGACCATTCAGCACAAGCTTGCCGAGATCAAGACTGAGGCAGCAGTGGGACGTGCTTTTGTTGATCAGTGTCTTGATATCCACAACCAGCGAGGTCTGGACTCCACTATGGCATCCATGGCAAAATACTGGTAATTTGTTCAGTTACATACTGTATACACCTGTACAGAGAAACAACACGTACGGCCACCATATTGAATAAATGTGCATGGGTTATCAGGTGAAAGAGTCATTGATAAAAGAATTGTGAAAAAGTTTGACAAACATTGTTAACAAAATGAGATCTGTATAGTAGGGACAGTAAGTGAAATGCATGTGGCAAGAATGATTTTGCTATACAGATTACAGTGTATAGGTAATAAAATGTGTTTGTACATTGTATTAGTGAACATAGAAATGTGTTTGATGTTTAATATTGGGGCTTGGTGTACCATATATACACTTTGACATTCAGAGAAATTATATTGTTAAGACTAAAATATTTCTTCTTTGATCGGTAGGTGCTCCGACCTTCAGAATTCTGTTGCAACACGTTGTGTCCAGATGCATGGCGGATGGGGATACATGTGGGAATACCCGATCGCCAGGGCTTTTGTTGATGCTCGAGTACAACCCATCTATGGTGGCAGCAATGAAATCATGAAGGAACTCATTGCAAGGACTATCACCAGCAAACGTTAATTATACATATATGTATACACTTTACAGATCAATGCAATTAAATGAAGAAGTTTGCTTTTCCTCATTAACAGAAATGAGATGAGGAACATTGTGTTGAATTAAATTAAATGTTGATGTAAATAATCATATCAACAATTGTTACAAGTGTATTTAATATGGTTCAAAGAATGTCAATATGTGATTAAACATTTTGTTTGGTGCAGTTTGTTTTTAAGACATTTGAAATTGAATTTTTTTGTTTCTTCTTTTGTTTTGAAGAAAATTAACTTTATAAAGTCATGTTCCATGTATACCTGCTGTATGAGTGCAGATGTGTGATCAGATAATAATAACAATCTCAGGACTAACCATCATCAAAACGTTTGAATCTTCCTTTTTTGCATCTATTTGTTGAAAACAAACTATTACAAATGGACAGTTTAACTAATACATGTACTGCTTTTCTAAAGCAGGCATTGTTGCAGAATTATTTGATGAATTTTTTTTCTCTAATAAGCGTACTGCTTGTTGTAGGAATAAAACAAAATCACTTTTTAAAAACATGCTAACCAAACCTCTTCAATATCTGGCTTTAAGAGTTTCACCAAATAAAAATTAGTGTTTGAAATAGGCAATGTAACACATTCATAGGAATACCTCAGACTAATTTTTCACTCGCTTTTGTTGTGTGATAATGTGGACAATTATATTATGGCCAGTTAAACTGTATTATCTTGTGTCCATGTATATGGCCCACTATTTTCATATTACTTTACAAATGGGTTTTGTGAAAGAAATTTAACTTTGCTAATTTGAAAGAAGTTCTTTCACTTATTTAGAAGTACAGCAAGTGCTATTACCAATTGTTGTTTTGATGGGTGTTTCATACCCATTACCAGTAGAAAATTGATATCAATGATCTGTTTTAACCCTTTCACCACTGTAGACCATAATTGGCTCAACCAGATCAATGCATGGTAGAGTTACTAAAGTTACATAGGGGTGAAAGGGTTACAGTATTTAATTTAACCTATTTACAAATGTATATGTTGAGTACATCATACTTCTTTTCTACATATCTATATAACTGTTGATTAAACTACAGAAAATATTACCAGTGTCAGTATTTTCTATTCCAATGTGCTTGTATACACATGTATGCTCTCTACTAGAGTATCTCTCTGCCTTCATAAGGATCTGCCTTGTTTGTATTGGATTCTGAAGCCTTGCGTGAATCTTTACAAACAACAAACGTTTTATCGCTTGCTCTGCTGATCGCTCAATCAAGCCGTTATCCAAGCATCTTACTACCATTCTTAACACCGTTTAACCATTCGAAACACCTCGGTCGTTTCGGTCATCTCCCATGGAACGAATGCATGAAATCAGAAGAATTGAAAACATCCTTAAAAACATTAACTCAAACCACTGAAGGAACACCTTTGTTTTCGATAATTATGAGAGCCTTCTTTTTCCAAGAACGGCGATTAGCAATATAAATATATGATTGTACACTATTTTGAAACATATTTTGTGAAAAAGTACAAGAAAGGACATAATGAAATATACTGAGGATGAAATTTTGTAAATTATTGAGTTCCTGGATAACCGTATCTGTGTTGAGTTCGATGGCAATATTTCTAGCAATCTATGGAAACAAACGGTGCCCTTGTTATGTTGTTTTTTTTTTTTTTATGAGGCTGATTTTATTGAACAGGTTCTCTGGATTGGTTACAAAAACCGAGCCAAATGATAGATGTTAACTGTTGTCAAGACGGAGACGTGGGAAATAACAATAAACATGCCTTTCGTCGTATAAAGTAAGAAAGCGGGGAAGCAACATCCAAGTCGGATAATTATCGAATAAAGTATGGATAAAACACATAAAACTCCATACCATATTTAAATAGTTATTAAGTTTTATTATAGTGTAATCCCCATCAGGAAAAAGAGAAAGACCATTATTCATATTAAGTTTCATAAACAGCTGATATGCCAGTAGATCTATTAGATGAGCTGGATAAAAAATAAATAAAAGGAAAAATGCCATGGGCAACATCTCGGAAGAAAGCTAATATAACAGAAACAGGAAAAACACCGACATGACGATTAGGTATTTTTCACCAAATTTGCTTATTCAAATAACGTGAAATATATCCCGCTTTGCGATCTAGGATTATGTTACTCTTGCATCAGTGCAATCGAAATTAAAAACTGAAAATTATGATATTAAAGTCTTTAATGCCCCAGCAGCTAACGTCTTGACCAGCTGGTCAAGACAAGTACTGAAAAAGAAAACAATCTGGTTAGCCAGACTAGTTACAGAAACGTTTCTTTATTTCGGAAATTCCGTCGACAAAGATTATGTCCATTAAAGCATTCATTAAGTTCCATAGCTATTTTCCCCGTAATTCTGATAATCCTTTCATATGAAAAAAAACTTTTTATGAGAAACATTTGTGAAAATTGTGCGAGAAAAGCAAATGACCAAATACGGACGCGAAGGACAACTTCTGCGAAAGCTACAAAAGACAGCAGGCAAAGTACTGTATTATGACATGGACACTATTAATAGACTGAAATGGAAAAGTAGAAGTGGGACAAAACGGGTTAAAGGGAGAAATGTGCTGCCATCTGTGCAACAACTTATTTATTACTTATTGTGTTTAACGTCCTATTAACAGCTTAGGACATTTAAGAACATGTTTCGTGTATGTTGTGGATGCGTAAAGCAATTTGGTTATACCATCGTCCGCATGAGGGCACACACAACTGCAATTAAACATCATCAAATAGTCCATACTGAAATCACAGAGCAGTTAACTAAGGTTCAAAGTAAATGTACAGAATACGGGAACAAACAGAAAGCTTGATATGGCAAAGTACAAAGTTCTGGCTCCACGTACATAAGTTGTAAGAAACGACCTGTAATATATCATTAATTCAAGTTCGAGATGAGATCCGGAACAGACGTGTAGAGGAAACGAGGAATGTTTACCAAAAGACAGCAGAAATAAGCTCTGTGAGGTAGTACGTACGGTTCCAAGTGTTTTATAGGTGCGACTTTGTTTGCCAGCCACCCGTTAGTTAAAAGATATGTTACATATTTAAAAAAAAAAAAAAACGCCCCATTATACGTCCTTGGTTTATCATATTTTAATATTATGTTATATTTTTTTTTTTTAAATGAAGGGAAATTGGTCTAAGGTTAGAAACATAGTATATTGTATTTGAAATTAAGATAATAACGATAGCAACAATTGAAGTAAATGTCTCTTACCTGTCCTGAAAACTAACTCTGCTGTCCGTGTGTAATACCCAATCAAAAAATGAACAACACTAACATTCAAGTGACGAACATTACACCTACAGAAATATATAGAAACGTGATCTGCGGAGTAAGGTTAGATAAATAGAAAAAAAAGTGCAAACACAATCACTTCACACCATAATATGTGTGCGCTAGTAATTAAAGTAGCGTTTTGTTCCCAAAACGAGATTAGAAAAGTTAGTTTGCTATTTTTTGGTGTATGTCCTATCAGTCTACGTTCAGTAGTCCCGGTAATACAGAGTGCGGCGCTCCTAAAGGTCAAGCCTCTGACAGGCTGCATCATTACACTGCGCTCATGGAATTCTTTGCTTTGTATTAATGGGAGTAAAGTTAAAAATAAAACATGTAAAAAGTGACATATCTCTATTGGGTACCAACAGTCAGCACCATTACTGGTCGTGTCCCGACTACTTTTTACACAACGTTTGTAATACAGAATGGGTCGTCTCTATCCAAACAAATTGACTGCCGGTACGGACAGAACTGGAATCAAACGCTAAATTCGGCATAACTTATGTATCTAGAAGAATTTGAAATTAGCTATCAACATCATTTAAAGTAAATATGCCGCTCAGCACACCATGCTTATTTGATTTGCTTCTAGAGCGGTGTCAGTTTTGAGGGTTTTATCGTTATCTACTGTGCGAATAATAGCCCTTTACGCATTTCGTGAAGACGCAAAGAGAATCTTCGGTTTCAGGTGTTATCTTTCAGTTCCTTTATCGCTATTATGATTTAAGTGACCTACCTACATATATGCATCTGCAAACAACCTTGTGAACTGTCTGGCGCCTATTTCTATCATTTTCCTCCGATTGCCAACTTTCCTGAAAGACATTGCAAGCTCCAATGTTTTTTCGTACAGGCGTCGTCTGACCGCCTAGTGCCAGTGGTCAACTGTCTTCCACCCTGAATGCGTCGAACATCCCCAGGCTTTGTTCTGTTTCCACCCTGAATGCGTCGAACATCCCCAGGCTTTGTTCTGTTTCCACCCTGAATGCGTCGAACATCCCCAGGATTTGTTTTGTTCACCAGGGAATACATGTGACAGCCGGTCCTCGAGAAGTTTAGCTAGGCAGTTCTTGCTGAAAGATCTACGCTGAATGCTCTGGTCATGCCAATAAACACCACGTAGAGCGCCTTACCATTCTCTCTGTTCTTCTCCTGAATCTGACGGAGGGAGAAGATCAGGTCAGCTGTCGACATACATGTCCTGAAACCGCATTTCGGTCGGACTCAATCTGAAATTTACTGCAGCTTTGAGGATGCAATTAGACACTTTGCAAGCGATACCCAGGAGGGAGATGCCCTTATCCATACCAGCATATAAATAATATTCCCAAATAATGAATCGGTGCAAAACAAATTGTTCAACATATACAGTATAAACTATGTCCCCTTTCCTTGGCTTACAATATTGAACAGTGCATACACACAAAATTTAGATTACATATTTAAGTAAGAAACTGTTTGCTATTTTCAGACAATGTGTCTAGGAATTACCCCAATCATTAAACGAGAGATGATCATGTATTAACCTGCTGGTAAGACATACTCTGTGTCCAGTACAGACAAGTTGTTTATTCCACATTGTTTACCAACATACCAAGTTGAATGTATTTGAAATATAAAGAGGTAAAATAAAAACATGTTTTCTCTCATGTAACTCTAACGGACCGTTTCCACAATTTTTGTATTCATATTATCGTCTCATGTTTTTGAAACAAGAAGGACAAAAAAAATGAGTTTTTAGCGGAATAGTGTCGCAAGGTGAAGATCGAGAGGGGATTGAGAGAGAATTGTCTTTGGTTAGTATAAAGTTATCACAAAAGGGAACCCCATAATCAGGCTATAATTTAGGTAGGAATTAAATTCAAATATAATCACCATTGTACTAAGGAATATAATCACGCAGCGATTGAGCATCGTTATTGGGTGAATGTAAACTTCTCTTTTAAGAGTCCTAAAAGCCGTCTAAGTCGAAACAGACATGTATGATTATTCGATTCTGACGTTACATTTAGGGAAAGTAATATTGTATAAATATGTTATTGGTATTGGAAAAAAAAATATGTCAAAAATAATTTATGTAGGATTTCATTAAGTCAGAGACATGAATCGGACATTTTTATAGATTCTTTAAAAAGAAGTATTTGATGCAAATGTCGTCAGAATAAACAAAATATCCGGAGATTACATACATCTATTTTGTAATGTAACATTTTAAGTATTTTAATTTCTATGTACAACTTATATGAGTAGACCAATGAGTCTTACAGTTAAAATAGACCTAATGGTTTCTGATCGCAAATATTATGAAAAGCTGCATCATTGATTAAATAAGTTAAAACGCAACGCCCGTCTTTCCAGGAACTTCACTATTGCATCACATATTATACTTATTTTATAAACAATTGAATATTAGATAATAGATTCCCTGTTTGATTCTTATAAATAATAAAATATCTTGGGAGATAATTAAGCATGCATTTGAAAACATTTTTCAAGTAGGTAGTCTCAATATAGAAGTTACAGAAATGGGGCATACAGGAGGAAATAAACTTACACACGTTCATATAGAGAGGTCTGATAATAGGTTGTTTTACGCATTTTATGAATTTGGGAAGGCTGGATTCGGAAAGGTTTATCAGAATACCTGGTAAACATGCGCCTGTTTTGTAACGTCAAACTAGTCTTTTGTTAGATATCTATGTGATATAGTCATTGAAATATTCGAATTCATTCATGTATTTAAAGTTCGCCATAAATACCTAAAGGAGTCTGTTTCACTTCTTTTTATCAGATTCATTAGACAATTTGGCAACATACACGCCATCATTTCTCCGGAGAGATGGATTTGTCTATAACTGAGGAACGAAGTCAATGACAATGCTCCCTTATATTCTGGTATTAATAAATTTACTGTCTTCCGAAAGATTGTACATTTTGTCAAGATTTAGAATACTGACGATTTCGTTTTCTAATGTTCAGTCTGATGTCATTAGTTATCCAAATTTTATCAACAGTAACCTAATAGTTACTGCTAAGTTAAATAACAGATCTACAGCAGTTGTGATTCTGTCTAAAAGGAAGACAGTTTCAATTTCCCAAGCATTCCTGTGAATTGACCTAAGATGCTAATTGGCTCGTTCAAAATCAGTATTGTTCAAGTATATGGTCAGTTTAGTTCAGCGCTGACGGGACGGTGGTCACTGAACAATAGAGGGCGTACCGTGATGTTAGTGAGGACGTTTAGGTTACCAGTTATTATGACACTAAGTTATATTGAGGATAGTGAAGTTATCCTTATGGGTTTGATAACAGTAATTTCTAAACCATCGTTTTATAAAAAGCATTGGAGATGTAAATTTGGATTCAGATTTTCAACATATCTATTTTAATATATCTTACTCTATACAGATCAAACATAGTGTCAAAATTATTTCAAGTTTATCTCAAAAGCCTAAGTTAAATGGTGTGTATATACAACCAAGGAGAATGGGTTTATTACGAGTGATTACATCCATACATATAGCATCATCTCACTCAAGATCAAGTCCGTGTTTATTATGTTTGGATTTTACTGTAAATTCTTTTACAGGAGAAATGTTCTCTCATCAATAAAATCATTTCTGACAAGGGTTAGGGTGGATATCACCGCATACCATAAATATGTAGAGTTCAAATGAAAGAAAAAGGTCCAGCTAGGGTAAATCACATGTTTTTCCTTGGTCAAAATGATATATACTATAGCATGTACATAAGTCAGATGTGACACCTGGTAGAGAAAGAGGGGTGAATGACACAGATAAAGAGGGGTGAATGACACAGATAAAGAGGAGTGAATGACACAGATAAAGAGGAGTGAATGACACAGATAAAGAGGAGTGAATGACACAGATAAAGAGGAGTGAACGACACAGATAGACTAAATATGGAGAACAAGTGACAATAGATATAATTTGATGTTGCAAATAATATTTGTATGCATGACTTTAAAACTTCTAAAAACAAACAAGGCCTTAAAAATGAACAAATACTGGATCAGAATACCTAAAAGGGAAAATTGACAAACAGGAAGATTATTTACATTGATTTGTGTAATCGATAAAAATAAGAACTTCAAGAAAAGATGCCACTGCCAGAAATACTGTACCAAGTGGAAATAAATATTTACAGTACTTATTCATATATAAAGCAAACATCAGTATTAATTTAGATTTTGCAAAATATAAAGACCCACTTCCCTGACCAGACCCTATACCGAGATATAGAGAGGTTAGAACAATCTATATTGCGTAACATGTGCATAAACCACGGGCTCGAGGTCAAGGATTGGGGTCAGACAGTACGCCTACAGTTCGGAGAATCGCTTGGATAGAAAACATTTAAACATTGTGCAATTAGGTTGCCCTAATAAAATATATCTTTATAAAACAACCGTAATCAATTCTTAGCATACATTGGTGTTCGGAATTATTAATAGCATATTTGAAAGAAGGAAACATCTTGTTGATATGGCGAATTTGATCATAAAACATTATACAAACACGTACACTATCAACCGAGCATACCGCACAAAAGCGTGCTTCATACACTGTAAGACGATATGTACTGTCAGATGAAACTGTTACACAGGTGAATTCAAATCGCCTGTTTATCGACATGACAAGCATTTTCCTTTCAAATACGCTGGCAAAACACAAACACGCTGGGATAAGGAGTATCTACCGTAATGGTGTAGCAGCTGTTCACACGATATCAAGTAAATAACAGACAGATTGTTATGTAGTCATATCACTGTGGTTACAATATAACTCAGCATCTGTATATCCTTTCTACCTCACCTGTGTACATAATCATAGGCAATATTTTTATAAACCAATTACCACACATGTGTAGTCCGCATTTTGATGATCATTGACATAAGGGGTCAAACACTAGATATCAGCATGAATATAAGTATTATAATCCATTATAAATACTAGCGCTTTTATGAAATAACAGCTTATTTGTTTAACTACTTTTATAGATATTTGTCAACTGATTTGCTGACTGAACGTAACCAGCATTTGCTTTTTATCGGCAAGTGTATAACCAGTTAGCTAATATTTGTGTCTTCCTGTGTATTGTGTTGCTAATTAACTGTTAATTCGTAGCCAATAACAATTATAAAATCATGCTATAATATATATCGTTTTCCTGTGATCGTCTATCCTTACTAAAATATGATGTGTATACATTGTTTACTTTTGTAAGGAGAGGGCGGTCATAAGCTTCGCCTGTTGCCCAATTCCTTTTGTAGTTTGTATTTGAACAATAAAAAAATATGAAATGAAAAATGGGAGGGAGTGCAGCATTACATGATAATTATTTACAGTGTTCGTATATAATGGGAATACCACACTACTTATTAGACTCTTATAAAAATCAAACATTTTTAATCAAACAGACAGTTTTCACAGCAGGCACATGGTAAGCTAAAGTTAGGCTTGTTTTAATTTACAATATGTTGGTAGGTGTGGTAAGTTACGATCTTACGGACTTCTGGTTAAGGGGAATTTTGTCTTGATCGAAATAGAGCTGGTTTGTCACCAGGCTTAGTTTTGAGTTTAAGTGCTGGTTGGTGTCGTGAAAACACTCACCTGGCTTCCTGATCGATTGCGAATTATAAACGTTTCATCTTGTTTTCCTGATTTCTGCGAAGTTATCGATGAATTCGTACGTATTTATTTGGTGAGCGCCTAATTAACATTAATATAGAGGTTTGACCGGATTGGAGACGAAAGAGGTCTAAGTTGTAGGTGCTGGTTTCTTTTTTCCAGCGTCTTCAATTCAAATTTAGCACATATACTTCTGCACGGGTTTGATAAGAAATAAACCGGACTATAATTCCCGTTCTTGGCAGGAAATTTTTGACCGACTCGAGGTCAGTCGTATTTGACCGGCGGAAGTACTTCTAAAGTATTTGTTTAGTTTCGTGTCCATCACATTTACTATTTTGACCTGAACATAAGTTCTTACTACAACTACTTACACGAGGAGTAACGATAATGAAGTCCTAGATGCCCCTTTTTAATTCTATAGTAAACGCTACTCTCAGTATACTGAATGAATTGTTTAGATTCTCATATTTCTTGGTATCGAGTTTCATTAAGCAGAAATATCTATCAAGTTCACGGGAAATATAATGAACATCGTCATTTGGCATATAGTCTGAACCTGATATCTCTATTTTGAACTTTGCTCATAATTCAATTGATGAAACATAATTGAATCGTTTGGATAAAAATTATCATCCACTGCCGAAGGGGAACGCAAGCAAATTATCCCGCGACTTTCAAATATTGAGTGGTCTGATGTACTTGTGTCATTTGTAAGGGATACTTGTCTGATGATGTGAGATTTGAGTAAGAGTTTGATGCGAGTTGTAATCTTGTAGTGTTCAACAGATTGTTTTTTAATTATTGTTGGTTCACATTGCAAGAAGTTGGAGATTTTATGAGATGCAAGATTGTGATTCTCATAGGTTTGAAAAATGAGTTTTATATATTCTCATACTTTTATTAAATAAGAGTGATTTTTTTAATCTATTTACTAAATTGCCGAGTTTGTTCCTGTATTTCTGTATTGTAGTTGAGTTGATATATTTTAAACCCAGGTGCTTGATTGGTACACCTAAGTCGTCGGTATCTTGGTAGTAGGCAAGAGTCTACTACCCACCCATTCTAGATTTCTCTGTCATCCCTGGAGTATGGCAAAGACATGAAAGCTACACTATAATAGAAATTACCAATTAAGTGTCATTATTTATGGGCACAGAACCATATGGTGTTAACATCAGTTTCAAAAAGAAGAAAACACATACAATAGATTTGGATCTATTTTGTGTTTGATATAATCTCTCTTGATGATAGTTAGGTAAGGTTACTTGAAGGTTAAACTTGAAATCGGACCATGTCGGCAGCGACTGTGCAGTGATTTTTTTGTCTTTGTTTCCCACGACTGGTCGCTTACAAGATAATAATAGCTGTTTGGAGATAAAGATGCACCCCTTGGAATGTATCACTATGGTGTAAGGGAGATAAACAGTTGTATGAACATTCTTACATTTCTGTGACGTCGATTTGTCAGCACACGATCCAAAATGGCTTTCACATTAGCCGGAAAAAGCTTTAAGTTTAAGTTTTAAGCAAAGCCTGCCTTATAAGGAGTTCTTCATCAGCTGCCCATCAGATGTACCGGTAATGTGATGATATCTGGATTCAGCTTGTATTGATATTTGGGCTATTCCGTCTTTGCGTATTGCAGAGTTATCTTCTCTTGTGAGCAGGTATTGATTGTTACGTCATTGGTTTGTG
>JAUMHH010219066.1:0-12281 GCA_032359455.1 Chlamys rubida
CCTCAAAGATAATAGTGCTCCGTGATAAAGAGGTGTATATCTGTACCTCTCCTCAAAGATAATAGTGCTTCGTGATATAAATGTGTATATGTAGTTCATAGTGAGCGTTCAATATGTGTATATCCCAAAAAAAATCTTAAATTCCGTCATAGAAATAAGCAAATCCTTTGATACGTGTTTTATTTGTGTGTCGTCTATACAGCCACATTTACAGAACAGCATTCAAATAATCGGATTCACCTGCATGAACACTTGCTTTAAAAACTATTCATTCATTTCAACCTAGCATAATCAATTGCCAACTCGCTCAAGCGCGCCAGACTGAGCTAGTGACGTCACTAATCCTTGTTATGACATCAAACTGGTTCCTAATGTCACCACTAATATCTTGTTCGCTTGAACAATTTCTGCGTTAGGTCTATGTTAATGAAGGAAAACCGAACAATATGTATGCATTTAATTTCGTTTCTTCCACACATTGTGTCTAAGTATGTATAATTCAACTCAAAATTAAAGCAAATGCTGCTCAAAAAAGATCCATATTTAACTTTCAGCATGTATAGGCGATTACTTCTAGGCGGTATTACATGTATTCAATGCTTTGGATATGGCAAGGCCCGTAACGCTTACTCCATCAAACCATCAAATCGTTCCTAGCGTCGTACACGCGTCGTACATGCGTCGTACCTTAATAAAGCTTCGAGAAACTTGAAAGTATTCAGCTAAACTGTTGGCCTATGCACTGCTGAGAAATAAATATGCGGATTGTGTTTCCAAATATACGAGTTGTGATGTAGGTGGGTTCAATGGGAGGGGGACAGGTTGGTGGCATAGTGCCAAACCATTTGGTCAAGATATAACGGTTCATGTAAACTCATGAAAATTCTACTTATTCGTCTGAAGCATCCTTGGGGTGCGGGAGCTCAACCGATTGTATAAACGGAGGGTCTGACCCAGCCTTGGGGCAGACGGGAAACACTCATTATATTAGTGGAAATCGTTTGTAACATCGTTCTCATATTTTTCTGAATCTAAATTGATTTTTTAATGTTTTTAAAAAAGGAATTTTCTAATCTCCATTTTCTCTTTCTTCTTTCCTACTCATTATCTCAACTTAACGACTAAACTGTCACATTTGGTGACGGATAACGGATCGTACGGTCCGATTTTGAACGTGTGTCGTTCATGCTCTGAGAGAATCCGTCATGGGGTCGCTGCACGCACGCTTCGGTAGCATCGAAGTCTCAATGTCTGAGATAACAGCCGTAATCACAGTGCTATTCGGTTGTGATACCAGCATCACACAAGGGCAAACTTTAAACGTATCCACACGCCATGTGGTAATTAGACCGCCAGATTCCCCTGCAACTGTGCATAACAACTTTCCAACGGCGTTTCTTCCCGTCTGGTTGGTATTTGTGGATGTGTTTACCGTTTCCATCAGCAGCCCTTACCTACTGGAAAAAAAGGAATAACAAATTAAAAATACCTTAGTATTATTCTATACTTGTACACAATTACATTTAAGGGGAGGCACATCGTCGATTGTAGGGAGAGGACGTGAACAAATGAAGTCTGTGTCTATTTTAGGGTGCATTGAGATTGGAATCTTATCTGTCCGTCGATAAGTACCAGAATCCGTACCGCTTCAGTTAGTTCGACTATTTTTAAAACTTTCTGTTTAAAAGTCCCTATATGTGTTAATTGTGACGCTAACACGCGTCAAATATCACTTTTGTCCATTTGGCATCTATATTACCCTTGGATGCTAATTAAAAGCAGTTGAATGCTTATGTTTCAACACAAAAACGAAACCTGAAGTCAAAGTCCATACAATAATACTATAATATGAACTTTAGGAATCTGAGGTATCCCGTCAAAACAAGGAAATTACGTAGAACAACAGCGGCCAGGGACACAGTGAGCACATCTTTAAACATGTTAGACACTATACTATCCCAGCTGGATTTTGTTGAAGGCCGTGCATTTCGTCAGCGTACATTTAGGATGAAATTTCGACGGTAGATAACCCTGGCTAATTAGTGTATATGGCCGCATTGTACCAACATCCATTACAGTTTCTCAGTCTTACAGTTTACTTGATGGAATAGTTCAGTTTCATGTATTATAATTAATATTTTATTAATATGTAGACGCATATCACACTATGAAATACAATATACAAGTATATGCAATCTTTCATCATTCACATCAAACAGTTTTCGGCAAAATATCGAATTATGTTGGCTTTCGAATCAAGAAGGTGTACCATTTGACAGAGGGAAGTCTCACTACGGTTCCACTGTCGAGGAGGAAATCGAACGGGGCTGTGTTTTAATCAAGAAATTGTGAAATGATGCGGTTGAAGATTGCCTAGATGATTTATCATAGTTCAAAACTTCCTGTTTGTGATACAGGTTTGTCACGTGATTGCACGCAACTCGGATACAACGGCTCTGAGGAATGTCGTAACGATACATGATGTAACAACGATACAAGCCTTGTATTGAGTTTGAGACGAATATATGTAACTTCTCAGACAAGCTTATAATTGAAAGTTAAGCGTATTTGATATAATTTGGAATGATGGAGAAGTGATATGGCCGATGTAAATGCAGACAATTTAGTTTTCATCGAGCGTGTTCGGGGATATGTGGTTCTCCGTAGAGCGTGGGGAATTGCGATGTTGGTGTGACTCAATGGGGCCCGTCCGAGGCTAACATCGTCCTACCGGAGGTGTAACTCGATGAAGATAACGCGTCGGTATATGTTAATGCATAAATCATGAGATTTCACATCAAGGATCGATGCACGTGCTACGCATGCGATGTATCACTGTTAAATAAGTAGAGGTAAAAATCAATAGATTTGCCGATAAATGTAAAACTACCTGTTGTAAATCGGTCAATCTAGAAATTGTGACAAAGTGAGCTCTACTAGAAGTTGATTTCATTGAGTAATGGGCTTAATTTATGTCAGAGATGCTTACACGTCCTAGAACGACATACCCGTGAAGCAGAATCAGACTAATTCAAGGTCACGTGAGATACATATATGAAAGGTTATTGCTGAGAGCCAACGTGTATACCACAAGTTAGTTCCTAGTATTACTCAAGAGCTTGGAACTATAGTGACGATGGTCGACATTTGATTATACAGTAATTTAGTATAAAACAGGGACGAGTTTGCTCCACGGAGAGTATGGTTTTGGCCGGCAGGAGGAACAGGTTATGCTATTTACCCTAACAAAGTGTCAAGTCACAGAAGCCAGAGAGATGGTTGTTGATACAGGTATTGAGACACAACACTTACATTACTTAGCTGGAGTTTTGACACACAGCGCTGAAGTTAGGAGTCTATATAACTGTAAGCATGTACTTGAAATAAGACTGTTGAATATGGTCTATGAATAAACAATGAGAATTACAGTACCAACCATTACAAGCGTTTACGGCTGCTGTGTTACAGGGTACATAGGTCAACAGTTCACCCTGTCCACTCAGTCGGTACGCGTTATTTACCAAATGAGAAACCCTGTCCCGCTGCAGGCAAAACGCAATAAAATTATAATGTTGTTTTTCATAGTTTGAGTCTGTTCTAAGTCATGTAGTATCAACAATGACGCTACTCTTGAGTGTGTTCTAAGTCATGTAGTATCAATAATGACGCTACTCCTGAGTCTGTTCTAAGTCATGTGGTATCAATAATGACGCTACTCTTGAGTCTGTTCTAAGTCATGTAGTATAAATAATGACGCTACTCCTGAGTCTGTTCTAAGTCATGTAGTATCAACAATGACGCTACTCCTGAGTCTGTTCTAAGTCATGTAGTATCAATAATGACGCTACTCCTGAGTCTGTTCTAAGTCATGTAGTATCAATAATGACGCTACTCTTGAGTCTGTTCTAAGTCATGTAGTATCAACAATGACGCTACTCTTGAGTCTGTTCCAAGTCTTGTAGTCTCGGAGAAGCTACAATCTATTCTAGAGACTATCTGTTCAGTCGTCATCTTACAAGTTATGTCTTACAAGTATGAGATTTAAGTTCCGTTCGCTTCCGACATCATGTAATCTATGTCGATTATGAGGGTATATGTCTGTCCATCTGTCCCTTGATAAGTTAATCATACGCGTAATTTGTCTCTGATTGCGCAATAATTGACATTGATTTTGGTAAATAGCATGCTTATTTCGAAAAGTCGGCTAATTAGCAGAGAAAAGTGGGGAGGAAATAGTATTTCGGACAGCCCGTATCGATTTTGAGCTCGACTGGCCGCGTTAAGTGTAGTAAGGAAATGTTCCAGTTTATCGGCCCCGGTGCGACAGACTTGGCCGTACTAATGGTGTCACCACTATATATGCTAGGAATGTAGTAAATTTCCTCAATCATTATTTCGTTCCGTGTTACCAAGTGAGATATGAAAAACATATAACATTTATTCATGAATCATAAAGCAATAACGATGAATTATGTCGCGTGCGCACGAGTTTTGCCATGCATACTCGTGTTTTAAGTTGAGCCGACATGCAATCGAGGGCTAGAATACAATGTATTTAACTTATTTAAAAATATATAATCTTTAATTACGCCTGATGAATGTCAAAAGATAATTAAATCGGATTCAATTGGTATCTCTCTTTATTCTCGATGCTAAATGAATCTAGACTCTAAGATATTAATCATGATTAGTAATACCTTTACGCTGCCTATAACGTCGTTGACATTTTCTGTTGTGACCGTTGTGTTATTTTGACCTTTTTGTCTTGTCTGCACGCTATAGACCAAATACATTAAAATCTAAAGAATGTATATATATCAAATTGTACGGTACTATGATAGGACAAGGTACTCAAATCATGCTCGTATGGAACGGCATATCACACGACTCAAACAGTGTAGTTTTGTGATGCCAAACTGAAGGTCCATGGTACCATAGCAACAGCTATCTGATCAACTAATCATACTGTGGTCGTTCTGGTCTGGTGGTAGGTGGCGTGAAGTGGGGAGGGGAGCGTAGTCAAGAACAATAGCCATCTTAATTATCTTCACATGTTTCATTTTCAGAATTAACGTCAATTCAATCAATTAGTGTATTCTGTAAGCCTTACGACTTATAAGATACAAAACACAATATTAATACATATTAACAGGTTAAACAGGGTAATGGTCGAGGCAATATACCAAATCAATCCTTGATATTTACATCTTTCCCTGCTCAAGCTAAGTAAACTCTGACTGCGTGTAACTTAGCGAGCACGCAGTGAAAAAGGGCTCGGCGGATTGATACTAATATATTGTGCCGTTCAAGGTTCAGCGAAATATTTTAAGGGCTGTTCAGATTACTCAATTAAAACCTATCAAAATAAGAAAACTAGTGATGTTCACTGTATATTTTATAAATATGCTCATTTATTGATGTAGATTTACTGGACACTATATTATTCTAGCAGCCACGGCCACCCTAGTTACATTTTACCATCCTAGCAACCCACTCCGACTGTTTTTCCTTCGAACACCTTTCAAACATTTGTTTGGGATGTATGGATATATGGAACGAACCCTATATGTTTCGATTTAAAAACTTTGAACTGCAATAGCTCTTGATGTTGCAGGTATTTGTTTATCAACTTTTCTGGTGTATAAAGTTAAGGTAAGTCCGTCCTAATGAGCGCTCCCTAGTCAGGATCCATAGGAGTGTTCTCGATGGTCTAGATCAGCGATTAGCACATGCGTAGTCCATCCCCGAGTACGACTCTGATGCAACTCGGTATTCAGAAAGATCGTTGTCCCTTCCGAAAGTACAGTGGAAGATCCGGAGAACAACGTAGTCCATCCCGAAACCTGTCACGTGACAGTCGATGCGCGATGGCTTGTCAAGAGCTGGGAAACATCGTGGTCCGTCCCCATGGTTGTGTCACGTGACGACCAATCGACGATCCCTAAGTCAGGAGCTGGAGAACAATGTCAGAAACAGGGAAATCCCCGTCTATGAATAATTCATTCATTTAAATATTGACTCTGAATTCATTGGCAGATGTAATAAGAGTTCCGCAGTAAATCGATGTAATGTTTGTACTGCATGTCTAACGTGGCTCCGTATCACTGACTCCGTAAAGGGTGACAGGTGTATCGATACCAGACGACCCTGGGAGGCGCGCGCGCGCGCGTGGCAGGTCTGGACGCGATTCAGCTATGTCCCAAGCGATCCTTTGTACCTATGCCAGCCATGGCCAGTGTACCGTTGCTATAGACATGTGGAATGTATCAGTCTCTAGATTAAATCGAAATATGAATTTACGTTCATACGACATTATCGTCAAGTAACAGTGCTCAAAACACGTTTTCGGTCAATGCAATTTTTAATCGGAATTTTATTAAATCGGATATCACATGTTACAAAGTCCAGTTCTACAGATAGTTCGATACTTAGAACATAGTGATGCACTAGAAATAAATCAATTTGTTGATTTTGAAATGGTCGATTACAAAATACAAAAAAACCGGTGTACGTGAATTTCCCGGAATGACTAATGCCTTGATAAGTCATTTCTAAAAAGAAAACCTATACATTGCGGAACTTTTATGAGAAATGATAAAGATGAAATACACAAACAGCAGCGTTCTGGGTGTACAATAACATCGGGGCTAGACATGGATTCGAACCCCGCATGGCCCTCAAATTGTTATACTATATAACCAGCTTAGCTATCGGTTCAACGGAAGTGCACCGCCTAATTGTACTTCAGCGCACAGTGCGTATCTAAAACGAAATTTAGGGGAGGTTTCTGTATCCTCGAAAAACCAAAGTGGCATTCATAAGTGTTTGACTGCAGTTGGACAGTGATCCTTAAGGCAGATTTCAAATTTGAAATCTAAAAAACCTTAGTTATGTCATTGTTTGAAAAGAAAAAAATAGCATATAAAGAATAAACAGGCCTTGTCTATTTGTTTACGATTTACTAAAATTAAACAGTCTCTCCACAAGAAAATTATTCTGTTCAATTACATAAAAGGCCATTTCATAGTTCCTGTTCTCGAGCGGTACTTCTTTGTTTCGTTTGAATACTGGTACTAACATAAAAAACAGAATCAGAATGGTCGATTTCTACTCTCATCAATGGCCTAGCCTTTAGCGGCGTCATATGCAGATATGGTTGAACCTAATGTTAAGCTTCGTATTGTACACGAGACATAGCGATTCGTTGAGATTTTTAAACAGATTAGGGTTCCTCGTTCATCGGGCA
Organism: Chlamys rubida; assembly: GCA_032359455.1. Classification (NCBI taxonomy): domain Eukaryota; kingdom Metazoa; phylum Mollusca; class Bivalvia; order Pectinida; family Pectinidae; genus Chlamys; species Chlamys rubida. The sequence goes on from JAUMHH010219066.1 coordinate 7,247, forward strand.
TTCGGCAACACATGCAGGAATTCTGGTTTTGAAGTTTCGACATGTTTTGCATAATTTTGCACACGAGATCGATGAGCAAGTTCCAATTATTCCCCAATCTCGTGATTGTCGCCTTTTAAATGTCTGTGTGGGGAATTTTTGTCTGGGTATTTGTGCGTTCTAATGGCACTACAAGATCACTAGTAATCTCGTGCCATACAAACTGTTGCAAGATTTCAAGATTTATTTGTTCACTCAGTCGCACTAGTGCGAAACAAGAGGTCATACAGTTGGTACAATTTAAACATTGCAGAATGTTTCATTTAATGATTTTTTTTAATGTTTTTCTATTTTGTTTTTAGTTAACTTGGTGTAATATTTCAAAGTATATGTAAATTGATTGGTTTGCTTTTATGATAATGCTGATGATGTCAATACTGTTTGATTGACAACAAAGTCAATATTCAATGTTTTACCAAAGATACAATATTTGTTTTCATACGCAAGTTGACAGCGTCATTGGGAGCACATATCTGCATATTCCAACCTCAACTTCTTAAATGTCTGTTATCTAACAAAACACAAAACAAACATCACTGTTTTACATCATTTAATGCATATTTAAATAACAATTACAGTGTAATTAGAATTTTAAAATCAAATGCATTGGAAAACATAAAATGCATTTTATTTTTCTTGAAAAAATACTCTTGATAGAAGAAAGTTATAATCAGCACTAAGAAACAATTTATGGAGAAAAAAAATGTAAAATAATAAAAGTTTATCAATTGTGAGTTCTACGGAAGTTAGACATTCGTCACCACTGTGTCCTTGGCATATAGTGGAAGTGTGAATGTTGTAGGCAATACAGGATCAATATATCTATATAGATTACAATAATAAATCTACACGTATATTCCATCAGGGACCTGCCCCAAACCAAGGCCACTGACGTGCAACAATAAATAACACCAGACCGACACTGGTATGGCTCACATATTAACAATTAATCAGTCAATGTGTATTCATATCAAAGAAAGAATAATACAGTTGCGTTGGGTACTTTTGTTTCCAATATCCGAGTTATAGAAATATATTTTTTCTTAGTACAATAAGATTATCTGAAACAGAAATCAGTTTGAAATAATGTTTCGGACATTTGACACATACTTTTTAAGGCATTTTCCTGTATAATGCAGTAGAAAAAAACCGGAATTTCACGCAGAAAACAAAGATATCCATGCTTTTAAGCAATATACGTATCTTATTTGTGCAAATATATCTGTATCTGTATAGTCTGGTTTAAACGACGCTCTACCTGTTTTGAAAGAAACCAAATCATAATTTTGTAAAGGAACGACATCCACGCTAGTTAAAACAGAAACATACACGCTTTTACAACAGACATGTTAAAGCATTTCTGTAGACAATGTCATAAAATAAAAAAATAAACCACAATAACAAAAATGAACCTTATGATGTCCTTTAAAGATTTAAAATGACGCATCGTTCGCAATACTAAAGTTAATACTGATCAATACAGATAAAAAATGGATGAATGTTTCCACTCAACGTTGTTTCAACAGTGTACTGAGGTATGAAGTGTTCATCATAACACATGTATCAGCTGTAAACACGCCATTTTATGTAAAAATCGTTCAAAAATGTAAATATGGCGTCGTCGTAGCTTTGTGACAGAAAGAAGCCACACCTGTGCATCATATCACCGAGATAATTACAGAGTACTTCTATCTAATGATTGTTGAGGTAACTGTAGTGCAAACACACATACACACCACCACCATATACATGTATATACCACACTCACCAAGTCTTGTGGCACACATGTGTATATCGTCATCAGATCCTGTCTACACACACGAGTTCTTCTACGTCCAGCTTCTGTTTGATGCTGAGTGTAATACAGTATAACTTTGATATATTTTACAAATTACATCAATTATGAAACCTGTTCTATCAAATTATAACAATCACTCTTGAATGCGAATGCACAAAGTTATTTTATGATTATTATGTTTTAAATATGTAATTGTAATAACGTTTAGTTGACGAAGTTCTCTTTTTCTTTCCAGGAACAAATAGATGATGAAACTTGCGCTGGTACGTATTTGTCAGACTAACACTTGTCTTACCTGAACAGTGGTTTACGTCAATCACGTTCACCAGAGTTTATGAAGTATGTTTGAAACTCAATATTTCATATATATTAATCCCGTCAATATTTTCTCCATTATCACTTTAATTCAAGGTTTTAATATCTTCTTTAAATATACCCTCAGCATAGGATTTTCTGTGGCATCACAATGGAACTAGCCTTTGTGGAGATACAACCACATACAGCTATCTATAAATCTGCCCGTTTTTATGCTTTTCTTTTGGAAGTAGTTGCATCTACAGATGATTTAACTCTATCACGTAATTTCAGAATCCTTTAAATGTTTAACATACATTGCTTCACTGAAAATTGTATTTGCAACATCTTAATATTGCGTACTCTCCAAATATTGCCATCAGATCCTTTCCGCAAACAAAAGGTTTAATAAGTCCAGCCAGGTTGGCCAAGCCAATTTCGTCTTGTATTTTGAAGTACAGTCAAATCTACTCGAGCTACCATCTAAATTAAACGACCATCTGTTTTATGCGACCACTTTTCATTTCCGACCGTTTTCACTATATGATTTAACTGTATTAAACGACCATCTGTCTAACGCGACCAAGCTAGATTGTAAAAACCATAAGTTACTAAGAAAAAAAGTTTAAGAAACAGCTTTGCTAATGGTTACGTGATAATCATTAGAAATGCGCCTATTTGAAGAAAAAAATATTGTGTATGCAGAAAAACAGTAAACAATTCACTCCACCATATGGCTATTTCGTCCATTTTCATGCAAGACTCATTCGTGGTACTAAGACCGAAAGTTCCGAAAAATATATAGAAAAAAAGGAAATGTAGGAAATGTTCTATGCATGTACTCCCCTGCAGGTCGGGGATCGAGCAAATCGTAAGAGGCGACTAATGTGGGAACCCCCTGCAGAATTGGGGATTTGCTTTCGTGCCCTCTACTTGGGGGACACAATAGCAACCAAAAACAAAATCTGCTGCGCCAATTGCAATAGTTGGGATATTTATATTTCTCTCTACTTCTAACTACCTTTTATTTCCTAACGCCTTGCTTGGCAATACCTCTCTTTCGGTATCAGATTCGCGCGATCACAAGGAGGCAAGTACACCAACGAATCCTGTCTCCTGCATACACACACAAACAAGCACGCGTGCAACACACACTTGGAGGCACGTCTTTAAATTACCTTAGCTGTTAATAGGACGTTAAACAAAATAAAACCAAACCAAACACAACTATGCAAGTAACATTACAACGTTAGGCCAAAACAGATAAACACAAATCAGCAACTGACGCCAGATGGCATTCTGCAGTGACATAACAAGAATTGTTTTTCCCCGTATTCTGTATACTTGTCATTAATATTTGACGCTAAATCTATATACAAATAGGTAATTTCGAATATACCATGCAAACATATAAAATTGTGCTGCCTCTGGACGTAATTACACTGATCATCATTTCCTGTGGCAGTTGGTACAGTAAAGGGGTAACATGTGCAATGTGATCTGAGCCTGTATCTTGAATGACTGGTTAGCTTAACGAATGGTAAAAATAAAATTTTGAAATGCTTTTGATGAGAAATAACATGTAAGAATTTAGATTTTTTTCCTTCCGATAATCGTTTGGATCCCTGTTCATGTACTTTTATTTTCGAATTGAATATCATCAAAATATTTCATTTGTAAAATATTTCCGGTAATTATTGGTTCGGCAAACTAGGCTTTGAACAGCTGTATCCCGGCGTTGTTCACATTGATATTCCATATATCAATAGTGCCGTCGTAACAGCGGTGGTCGATATGACTTTAAACATTTAAGGATGCTTGCCTCGAGCTTTTCGTGACGGGGAACACTGTTATGTTCTCAGTGTATGCGCATATATGTACTGGCTATGTGATCAACAATTTGTGAAATCGTTTGCGTTTCTTTAAATTTAAGTCAATCTCGCCAAAGCCTCGCTGGAATAAAACAAATCATATATTGAGTGTACAGTATAAAGTGCTTTGCAATATTTATGTGTATTTGTTGATTTTAATTTATTTGATGAGAAACGGTTGATAAGTATTATTAAAACGTTATTTTGTAATGTCATATTTCATCATTTGTGTTCTATTTAAGTGAATCGAAAACCAGTCAAAATTGGACTAAACACGAGATCATTAACACAACAAAATAATTTAAGCTAAATCCATAACTTGTTAAACAAAAAGGCACAATGGAATTGATTTCCGACATCAAGCTATTTAGATAAATTGAAACCATTAAACTTCTCCAATTGGTGGTATTTTAACAAAGGCAACGAATGTAGCTCCGTAAGCACCTCGACCGATGCTTTCGTCTTCACAAAAAGAAATTAATTAACCGAGATGTTCCGAATGGAGTTGAAGTGTCTGATTTCCGATAATGACGGATGTCTGTCATGTTTCCTCTCCCTATCAATATGACATTTAAATGTTAAGCACAATTAACATAATTAATTCGACTTTTATCTAAAATAATCAGATATATTAATTACCAAGGGGGCTATCGTATACTGTACAATCGTCACGAGACCTAACGTAATGTATACGCTGTTATCGCCCGAGTTTCTGGCGCCGGATTTCAGATATCATCGATCACCTTTAAAGCAAGGTTAAGGTCAAATAAAACAGTGTTACCATGGTAACGTATACACATACAACTAGCGGCAGTTGTGTCCGGTCACATTAACTAGTGATACATTGAAATACTATCAATTATTGATTATCAAAATAAAATCATTATTATGGTACTCAAACTGGTCATGGTTCGGGATGAGTATATAATATAAACTTATATATTGGCACTTAGATTCAGAAAAAAATGCATCGCTCAAAATTTAAAAGGTATCATCTTCAAAGTGGACCAATGTAGATGTAATGATTCTGCTA
>JAUMHH010219077.1:0-18320 GCA_032359455.1 Chlamys rubida
ATCTATATACAATGGCTGTAGAGAAATCTATATACACTGGCTGTAGAGTAAGCTATATACCCTGGCTGTAGAGTAATATATATACACTGGCTGTAGAGTAATCTATATACAATGGCTGTAGAGAAATCTATATACACTGGCTGTAGAGTAAGCTATATACCCTGGCTGTAGAGTAATATATATACACTGGCTGTAGAGTAATCTATATACAATGGCTGTAGAGAAATCTATATACACTGGCTGTAGAGTAAGCTATATACCCTGGCTGTAGAGTAATATATATACACTGGCTGTAGAGTAATCTATATACAATGGCTGTAGAGAAATCTATATACACTGGCTGTAGAGTAAGCTATATACCCTGGCTGTAGAGTAATCTATATACACTGGCTGTAGAGTAATCTATATACAATGGCTGTAGAGTAAACTATATACTTTGGCTGTAAAGTACTTTCATATAATCCTGGTGTTAGTTTACTTTCGTGATTTTAACCATTAAATGCAGACCTTCTCAGGCGATAATGTTTTATTTACTTTTTGTACTGTGTTAGGAATAATCTTTCTACTGATCAAAGTATGGATATATTATGCGTCTACAACGTTCCTCGGATTGTGTAACAGATAATGACTGCAATTGTAGCTTAAAACCTTGAGAAGATCTGTGTTCTTTGATGCCAAATAACAACCGAGAGCATACATACACTTCGGACAGGAGACCCTCGTAAAATGCAGAATCAAAGAGCGACAAACGAGATTGAGGTAGAGTGATTGGGACTCGGGTTACACCGGAGTATCCTGCGCAGACTACGTTGGCCGTTTTCTTGCGGAATCGTTTATACAAGGGTCTCAAAGGTTCCAAATATCAAGTTTTGATAAGTAAACCATCGGGGTGATTACAACATTAAAACGGCACATTACACTCTCCGAACCAATGCCGTGACTTGTGATCCGGATGGTTCGAGGCAAGTTATCGATGTTAACATCACATTTTTGACCGCCAGCATATTTGATGAAAAAGCAGATTCGGAATGTGAAACTATATATTTTATAGAACTATAACTTCAAAATCTTAAATCTTCGAGACCAGGGTCCGGTTCGTTCAAACATCCATGAATACGTCTGCATTGATCTAACTTGCTTTCTTCCTTAGTGTTTATTGTTTTCGTTGTAGTTGCTGTTGTTGATTCATGAAGGATGAGAATATATATATATCAAGAGACACATACCTTTATGTGTATTACCGTTATTTCGTTACAAGGAGAGCTCATCATCAATTAAAGTCGCAAACATGAGTGTTCACGGATATTAACTAATTAACATTAATCGAAGCTTTATGTCCCCAGGTGCACAGAGAAGGTCATAGGTCAAGGTTTAATTCTGGTTCTGTATGCGGTTATAACTTAAATATAGCTCCAATACGCATAAACTTGTAGAACTTGTTATTTTGTTTCGAACCCCTACTTTACGGACTTTGGTGGGAACCATACTGACGTCACACCTACCGTCGTTGGCGGTGTTACATACTATAACGTAAAGTAATTTTGTAGATGTGAAGTTCTACATTGATACTTGAGCGTCTGATAATCGTCTGAAACTTGGAAGGTACGCGACTATAAACATAAGATAAATCACGAATGTCGGTAGCCAGCGATAGAGTATAGTAAGGCCAATACACAACTGCAATTCTTTCATGTAACATATCGTTTATGGTTTCACGTGTAGACTATACGATACGACAAACAGAGCGGCTTCTTTATGAAGGAGAAAACAGAAATATCAGAAAGGAAGAAGATTGAAAGAACACTTTCATTCACAGCATGAGTTGCCGTGTCTGTGGTCGCCATGTTTGTTGTAGATTTCCGGCGCGTGGCCGTGCTATCACCATAGATACCGCGCGTGCCAGGCAGGCGATTTATTGGCCGTATAATTGGCTCAATTTTCTGCAACAGTCTGCTTCTCCAACCTCTTGAGTTTTCATTGATGAAGAGGCTAAGAGAAACTTTAAACACATTCCGCATGTTCCTCTAACGACCGTTCTGGAAACCGCCAAGCTTTAGGTCTGATGGAAGTTCACGTATAGCCCACGTAGACAATGTGGTCCTTAGCTTATGGAGTCATTAAATGTAAATTGAGGTTTGATTTCAAACTTTACGATTCTGCTGTTGTTGTATTTTTAGTCTACAGCAATCTGAATATTTCTAACTCCCCGCCAGCAACAGTTGATCAACATAATGCCTCTTGAGATTCTTATGTTGTTCCCACTTGGTAATAATTTAGCCACGACTGATGTCTTTCTTACAGTAATGACGAACCAGGTACTTGTGGTATAATTTGTGGTGCCGTTAAATGTTGTATATTCCTGTTTACAAAGTAGACCCATCTAAACAATCTAGCCGCGGATACATGTAGTATATTAGCCTTTTGTGTGGTTCAGTGTCTCCCTATCTTTTCTATCAGCCATTTTAATAGAACCATGCACGTGGAGAAATGTGGTGTCAGGTAGCTTTTTGCACTTATCAATCTTTTATGAACGAAATAATGTTTCTATATTCAAAAATCCCGATTCAAATTAACAGATACAGTCACACCCTGTTGAATAAGTAAATGTTATACATTATGATATATACTTACCAAGCGACCCGCTCTGTTGTTGTGTAAGTTTATGATATATACTTACCAAGCGACCCGCTCTGTTGTTGTGTAAGTTTATGATGTATACTTACCAAGCGACCCGCTCTGTTGTTGTGTAAGTTTATTTTTGCGTGAATGTCTTTTGCCCTCTCCTTCACATCCAAAAATTTGGCGGAGAATTTTTCTCCGAATTCGACGTTGTGACTACACCCGCCCCACTCCCACTTGTCCTTGACCTTGCCGTGCTGACTCATGTCACACCCACAGGACTGCAGCTTCCCCATGCTACAGGCCTTGGCCACCTGGTGTGTCACCCCCGCAGCCAGAATGGCATAAGCGAAGGCCGACTCTCGGAAACCTGTAAATTGACAAAAAGGGCGATATTAATTCTAATTTATATAGTTGTGAAAAGGGATATTGGTTATTTCATGTGACGTAGCCGTTAAGGGATATGTTGGAACAGTTTTGTAGAACGTTCAGTCAAGACGGCTTACTGAAATACAATGTCAACTTATGTGTGACGTAACCGTTATAATAACAGACTGCAAAAGTAACACACTTTTTACACTTCTTAAAATTGATTACTTTGAATATGTCTGAAAGAATGACGCCTAAAAACCTCAAATTGACAAAAATGGAGGACACACAAAGACATGAATTGGTCCAAAACGGAGGAATCATAACGCCTTCAATGTACCCCAAACGGGGCGATTACATTCCTCAATGTTCCATTTACAGAAACAAAAGATTCCAGAGGGTCTACATTAGTCGCTTTTTACAGGCACTGAGCTGCAACTAACCCATTTCTCCAAGCTTGAAGGGGTATTGATAGACAAATAAACTCAACGCTTTGCTAACATCTTTTCATTTTTTTCTGGTAAAGTGGCAAGAAGTGACAGGAATCAATTTCCTTTAAAAAAATAACACATAAAATAAACATTTCGAGCCTAAAACGTTTACATACAAAAATGTATTTCAAAAATAATGAAAAAGCATTCACAACAATTTTTGTCACAAAGCTAAAAAAAAAAGTCGGATTTTGTGTACTGGTAAAGTACATGAAATCTGTGGGTGTATCGAATATGATTTATTTCATATACTGAGATCTTAAAATAGCGTAGCGCTCTATTACTCTATACAACGGCCTGACCGGGCATAACAACTTCCTATAAGTTAATTTATGGGAAATGCTTTACACGATAAAGAGATAGCATTAATGAATTTTATCCACTAACACAATTTAATACATGTCCAATTCTACATTAGGTATCGTGACGTGTTGGTTATACATGCCGTTATAGACGTGGGAGTCTTGTTTTTAAGGCGGTTAAGGTATACGCTGTTGTGTTCACCAGCTGTTCGGTGACATACTTCCAAACTTACGGCACCAGTCATTGTATCATTGGCACGGCCTTTGATATTTGCAGGTGCAAATGACGCAATGTGCACATTTTTTCCTTGCATTTTTTACATAGCGTAGATTTAGGAATTGAAATATATTTTTCCATCGAACGTCATGCCAAAGGCATAAATGTATATGCATTTAAAAATCTGTCTTAACTATAACCTCCATAATTCGATGATAAATGAGTTTATTTTTAATGAAATTACATTGTGGACATGATTGATATACTCCAGAACAATTTAACACTAGATACATATAATGATAAAATCAACGGTTTTGGATCACAGCTCGGCACCCCATTGACTGAAATACCTCTGATTGGTTTGACAAGTTCAATGTTACCTGATTATAACTTCAACCATCTTTCACCTAGACAATATCGCCTGGAATCTCGTGGAGATCGCAAAGGGTCATGGATCAAAATTACAAGTAGCACGTATCTGTGGTTGTGTATTGTCCGGTGTACAGGTAGATAGATAGCCCACTAGCACATATAGATACCCATCATTATATTGAGGACCTACCTCGTAACTTATAGCCACTCTTCAATATCTCGACCGACTCAAAGAAATCCCAATTTATCGGAAATTAGCAGGAATTATGGTAGGCTTATCAAAGGAAATTGTTTCGACGTTCTATGTCCCATTTATAATCATTTTATAAGGTGGCTCTATTTTAGTGTTTTGTATACATAGTCTCATTGTAACCTATCACGTATTTACCTTAAATACTTATCAGTTTTTTTCTGCTGTTTTTTTAAATTGAATACAATTTTCATTCATAAGAATTTCATCAAGGGGCCTTGGTACTGTATTCATTTGAAGTGGTACCACAGACATAAAGACAGATTACTTGTACAAGGTATAAAGGAAGGGTTGGAAGGGCTCGTTTGGGTTATGTAACGGACAACAGTCTCGTATCGAATTTCTATCCACTTCTGTTCAGGTTTTGCATTTTGACTATATAAACATTAAAAGAAAAGCAATGTTAACATGTACTCAGTAGACCGACTTACATACCTTAGTCCAAATTACTTGACTTTGTCACTTAAATATACAAAAGATTTAAACATGTTTTCTTATGCATTTGTGTATTCCATTTGTACTTATTATATGTGAAATGTTTTCGAAATGCTGTTGTCTAAACGTGAAAACCTTGGAGAATACTATATATATGTAACTGTTTTTATACAAAATGAAATAGATTTAGTTATTCTTAATAAAAGCTAAAACACACGCTACTTTTTCAAACGATTGATATATATATATATTATGTTATTTGCTGATGGTTAGCCAAGACAATATCCTATCTAATGGGATAATTTGGACAGTCTACCGTAGTCTGTTATCATTTGGCCATATTTCTGTGTTTGGTTGATGTCTTCGGGTAGTCTTGCTCGACTAAAATGCACAGAAATTACCCTGTTGAAAAGCCTTCCTTAACATTCATTGTCTTTATGTATACAGATAATATTTCCTGGTATTGTTTCGAGTACTGGATATCTTTCATAAAAAAGGGCGAGTAATCTGATATTGATAACACGTTTACATCACTAATGAACAGGTTGAAAGTTATTCATCCCTACAGTTGAAATGTAACCGATATTCTTAATAAATAACGAATATTGTTTTAATACGTTTGAGCTTGATGGTACAGTTACTATATGAAAAATACAAGAAGGGAAATAACAGTAACTAACATATTATCATTAAACCTTACACTTTATGCGTAAAATGTGCTTCAGTTATTTTTGTTTTATATAGGATGTGAAAAGTGATGGACAATTCTTCCTCTTGAAAGTGATGGTAAGTACATTGTAGTACGTAAAAGGAAAATACTGGCAAAAGAAAGTCCTTTTGTATATTTACGCAATCCAAGGTTAATTTGTTCTAGAAAATTGATTTAGAATCAACGTATTGGCTGAAGCGATATAACAATATACCTGGTCTAGCTATGTCCAAATATCTCCTCCTTTAACCGTTTTATCATATTGATACAAAAACCCATTGTATTTTTTTCGAAAAAAACATACACTTAGTCGCAATCGTCGAAAACCTTTTGGAAACCATATATTTCATTTCCGTGAGGAAGGAAGCACTTGATATTGTCTAGGGAGTTAGTACGTAATCACAGAAATTTCCCAGGGGGGATTTCTGCAGAGGTAGTTTAGTTCTTGGGTAGTGAAATAATTCCATGTCCAGAAACGTCAGGGCAAATACAGGTACATTATCAATTTAACGAGTAATTTTATTCGATTAACAATTTGTTTCGGTGACATAAATACTAATTAAACAAACATAAAATCAACCTCATTTGAAAAAACCCATCTTAAATGATGTGAAAAGATATCTATACTTTGAAATTAACAATTTCTAGAACACAAATTAAGGGAGTACCTGTCTAAGAATGAGGTTGTTAATGAATGTTAAGCCAAATTAAGTGAGCATTTTACTGCACAACACCGACTCGCTAGAAGTACCAAAACTCTCTTCAACCTTTCTGCAGGTAAAACATAAAAAACAACAACAAGAACAGATCACGTACAAAGGATAAAATCTTCATTACTCTATCTAACCTCCACCAATCCAATGTTTACAAAACCCCAAGCAGTAGTAGGAAAACCTCGCCATCCACCGTATCTCAACACAGCCACCAAAAGTCTACTCCCCCTACTGCCTGTACAGTTGTGTAGGAGTGTTTACCTGTTAATATTTATGCCTAAGTGTAGTCTTTTTGACACTTTTGATACCATCTGCCATCGATTTTAAACCATTAGTTGGGTTCAAATGTATAAAAGCTTTCTAAATGCGGGACTTACTTCACTGTTACGCCCAAACCAAACAGAATTGTATTAATGACTAGCAGATTCTAGTGTTTTCTAATTGTTCACCAGACGGTATCGAATTAGGCATTTAACGGCAATTAACAGTTCTTAACATCGCATTTGGTAGCGACATTTTTAAGGCTGAGAAATACTAGCTCACATCAGAGAGATAGGGTAGCCACATGGCCAGCGTGCATTACGTCTGGGGTCCATGTAAACTATACAACAAATCTAACGCGTTAGCACATGTGTATTTATATATTGATCTCTGGTTTTGCTTCTAGTCATGATGACGTGGTTTATCATATTTACATCTTACAAATAAACAACGTTAATCAAGATTTTGTTTATCTGAAAACAACCTGTTCCTGAGAAGTTAGGGACTGATCTATACAATTTGATAAATCTTGTTTTTATAAACATGGAAAAATGTTCAATCCATTTTAAACGTTTGTAAAAACAACGTTAATCGTTTAGTTGCTGACCTTACATTTTTTGAAATTCTAAATGCAGTATAATTCTCATAGTGTTTTGGGCTGTTGCTGTACTATAAATCAGCGATTTCAACACGAGAGTATATATTAAAGTTCACCTAATACCAAACAACCTCGAATCCAAAAACTGAACACTATCATTAAAAGGTCGATGTACAGAACCTTACTTTATCAGAAAATTTCAGTCTGAAAGGGTTTCACGATCTCTGCTGCTCGAAACACTTATCCATTTCAAACATTGAACCCACTCTACTTACTTTCAGTCAACCAATATAGTTTTATTATTTTCATTGAGTGGAATCTCTGATTAATGTTTGTTTTATATAAAGTAAAGAACATTATCATCGGTAAATAGCTATTTGATAATATATTAGGACAATGAAAACTACCACTCCGCTAAGCTACTACAGCATCGATAAACGCCCAGGGAACGATGACGTCACAGGCTGACAGCTTGTATCAAACCCGTTTGATTTTATCAAATGAAATATGAAAACTCTATTGACATTCCAATCTGTATACTTACGAGCATGCAAGGGAAATACAATACGTATTGTGCTAACACTTTCAAATACCAATTCGATACGACAGATAACAGATTTTATTTTAGTTAATACACGTATTGTCTGTGAAATGTTGATCTGACTGACAGAGTATTTGCCCTTATGCCCACTTATTAATACCCGGTGACAGTGTAATGGGCTCGGAATGTAGGGGTCATCCTATCGGGGGCAGTGCAATATAGTTCTTCACGTTTCACACTTTTCTCTTTTCTATGCAAATGTTTAAAGAAGTGGTCACAATGACAATTTGTTAAAATATCAAAAACATTTTTCTCATTCTATAACTCACATCCAAGCCCGTTGGAGGGTTGTTATCGAACCTCCAATATTTGTTCACTGTCAATGGACATTCAATGTTGGGTTATTTAAGCTCGGTCCATTAGATACACAAGTGATTCGCACTCTAAGACGTACATGTTTAGCACGTTCGCGCTAACTTTAAACGAGCTTGACGGTCTAACGCATTGTTAGCTTCAGCTCATAATTAAAAAAAAAAAAAAAAAATCTTTCCTTTTTTGCTTTTGTGAGAAAAATATGATGTGCATGTAAAGAAAGTACAAAATAGGAAAGAAGAGAAGTTCAATTTTCTTTAAATAAAATGAAATTATTGTTTCCGTTATTATATTGAAAACCAAACATTCATAAGGTTGTCCCCAACTGCCTACCCATCGCCATGTTGATGTTGACTATACAACAGTACACTACCCTCGATAAAAGGGCGTTTGATACTTAAATAATGTATTCAGTTAGCTAGCTGATGTTAAGGATACAAACACAATGTATTCAGATAATTGACAATTTAGGCAAATGAGATTTTTATACATTATGAGTTCCTCTCGTAAAATGTGGGCGCTGAATTGCTTTGACCCAGTGTTTATTTTTCAGTCTCAATTGAAGATATCAACAGGGTATTTCTATTTACTAAATGATCAATGTGGAATTCTTTATCCCTCCTAGATACTTGTGGTTTACCAATTAATTGACTGTATGTTGTATTACCTGTATAGTTGTAAGATCAAAGGATACCGCTGTACAGGTGTGACAGCTAGCGCTTTTATATTTTGATAAACATTGGGATAATGATTAGCAATGCGTGGTTGATACGTTGCCGTCATTCAGAACACTGTATAACACAATAGCCACTGGATCCACACACCGACGTTCGGCGAACACTGGGAATAGGTGAGGGGCCCTGTAAATCCGCAGGCATCGCCTCCGTACGAACTAAACCTTTATAACATTTCAGTTTTATGGCTTTTATTTATCTTTATTCACTGTAAATCCTAATTGTACTTCGACTGTAAACAGACACATAAAACTATTCACCTGTGATGCCATTAACCAGATCTGTTTATAGTACTAGGACATGGTCAAGGCGTATATACGAGGCCTCTAAATCATACATGAGGCTGATACCTGTTGAAATTTGGTCATACTCTATTTTTACCATATACGTCTTAAATACGAAATTTACCGTTTATTTTTGAAATATACATTCCAAAACTGTGAACCAACCGAGCGCGTAAATTCCCGGACAATTACACTAGTCTAGACAAACACCCCTGCAGGCCCCTTACACCCTAGTTAAGATAAGGGATGTTACCAAATAATGGCATATTGTCATACCTTCGGAATGTTTTCGGTCGGCACTTTCCGATTTAAACATTTGAAATTATATGGTAGTACGGTGTTGATTTCTCATCTGTTTAACACAATCCAGTTTAAGGTATAAGTTTCCAAATGAAGCCGTCAGTAGGGTCAATTGACCGTTTATTTAGTACAGTCGCTAAACGATAAACGGTAACGTTAAACACACTATATCACAAACTAGCCTGTACGTGTAGCAACAGCAACGGAGCTGTGTTTACACTTTACCTGTTTAGTTAAAACTGTATTGAAGTTTATAGTTGATTTTACAACTGGCCTTCATACTGATATCGACTTTCCCGATTATTCACGCAAAACTAAATAAGTTGGGGGTTAGATATAGTAATGAAGATTTTATCCTTTGTACGTGATCTGTTCTTGTTGGTTTTTATTTTTATTTTTTACCTGCAGAAAGGTAGAATAGAGTTTTGGTACTTCTGGCGAGTCGGTGTTGTGCAGTAAAATGCTCACTTAATTTGGCTTAACATTCATCAACAACCTAATCATTTTCCATGAAATAACCCGTGACTTATATATGCTGATATATAAAACCGAAATTAAGGCTAAATCGTGCTTAAACCAACGTATTATAAGCTATCAGTACATCACGTGATACTATTTTTGAAAATGGTTGACTGATCGTTTTGTTTTACCTAAATAAGTGGCAAGTCGGTGTCACATCTGAGCATTAATATGACATAAAACCGAGTTACCTACTTACATGATAATTATCTCGGCAGAATCATCTCGGGGAAAATGTAAAAATATTTCGACATAATTTATTATTGTTATTGCGGCATGTTCATAGATTATATCAACATCTTCTCAGATTATGTCGACACTTTTTTTTTAAAAATTATGTCGAAATAGGTAACTTATAAGTCGTAGGTCGACAAGAAATAGGTAACTTGTAAGTCGTAGTCGACAAGAAATAGGTAACTTATAAGTCGTAGGTCGACAAGAACTATGCAAGGGTTTGGAGTTAGTGATACTTAAAACATGCATTGGTGTTTTTCACGACGTACACTCTGGTTGGTGAAATCTAATATACAATTTGTACAGTCAATTATATATCGTATTTGATACATTGTTAATGAACAATTTGACGAGATCAAACTGGCTTGAAAAGTAGAAAATGGATGCAGAATTAAAAAAAATGAGAAGATAAGGTAAGTACTTAAAAATACCCTTTTGCACGAAGGAATCCAAACAAAGCTTGGTTCTGCGACTTTGAAGTGAGACACAAGGTGTCATCTATGCAGCAGAGAATGAATATAAATGAGTGAAATAATTACCTTTTCCAAGAATGGGGCTCGCATGAGGATTCTTATTTTTCTTTTCCAGTGTGGAGCAATTCCACCGATGGTCTTTTAGCTGATGCTGACATTCGTGGATAGCCACCTGTATGCCCTGAATAGCTGAAGCTGTAACATCCGGGTGTTGGAAACAATGTTCATACTGATGGGATGTCAACGCCGGATACGTTTTACAGACTGTGTTAGGGTCGAGGTTAGGTTCTGGGGGTAAATTTAACCGTAGAATGTCGTTGCTCATGCCCCTGTGAAAAGAGAACGAAAACAATGGACTCTGGTACAGAATGAAATTGAAATTGGACAATAGTGAAAGCTATCACAGGAATATAAACAACTAATATTGGACGAATTAACAATTTGACGAAACATAAGATGTAAGATTCCAAGAAATTATCAAAATCCTGCGAAAACATTTGAATTGTCACGTTTTTTAAGGGGCATACAATGCTGCAGAGACCAGGTATCTCGGTCGGATAGAGCGATTGTATAACAATCTGTAGTCCAGGGTTCGAGTCCCAGTCTAGCCCTACTGATGTCTTTACAATGTTGTTGATTACATTTTGCTCAAATAGCTAAATATTATTTATTTTTTCATAAAGTCCCGAAAGGCATGGCTTTGTTTACAGTGACTTTGTTTACAGAAATTATTTGTCAATGCATGCCGGAAAAACATATTCGATCAAAGAATTTCCTAAAAATTGACTAAAGTAAATAATTGACATTTCGCGAGATAGATGTTCGAGGATTGTAAACAACAGTTGACAATAAGCTGCATCCTCACGACGAAGATGAAGATGCAAGTATTCACGACAAATAAAAGATGACCAGAAGTCAAACCTAAAGTTTTGTGTTGGATATATGTGAAATGAATATAAAGGGAATGGAGATCCAGTATCTTGAAACTAGAGGTCGACATGATAGATAGCCAGATAAACCAAGGTGGACTTAAACACTCAGGGAGACATCATGCTCTCTCATGAAAGGATATCACTGAACTGTAAGTTAACACAAACGTGAAATCACATCTCATAAACCGAATCAGTATAAACTGGTCATTCCCAGTCGTAAACCGTTAGGGTGGTATTTTCAAAGAGGGGTACGAATAGCACTATCCGTTCATTTCTCATTCGAGTTGAATTTCCTCCTCAAAAGGGTTACGAACTAAACTTTCCAATCTAAACCCATTTGAGTGTGGAATTTCCTTTTTTCTCCGTACAAAGATCTGATATTTAAACAAGCCTATTGATGTGTTCAAGCCCAACTAGTCCAGCTGTTTGAGGAGTTTGATTTAGGATATTGTACAAGATGCTCAGAAATGCAGGATTTGACTCCTCAAACCATGAATAAACAGAGCGACATTAAAGTCAATAGGATGTTTAATTAGGCGGTATCTAAAAGGACGTCAACACTAGCCAGATATGCACAATTCTATTTCAAATCAATTAAATGTAAATTAAATACCAAGATTCTCCCCCCTTGTTTGAACAACCGATTTTCTGTAGAAGAAAATTTCATCTCTTAGGGGAATGTGTTTGTCAAAGCTCTTCAGATGGGTTTGCTATGGAACATGATCCACGGAATATTTTTGATTTCAGTAATTTGCGGTTAAAAGTCATGTCTACTATTTCAGATGAAAGAGTTAGGGCACATCGTTATCGAAGGTATCACGGGGATGTGGTCTTATTCAGCAAATTTATCAATGACTTTATCAAGCGACATTAACAGAGCTAAACGTATGTAATTGCGCCCTTATTAGCCAGTGATGTGATATTGAAGTATTTGTTTGAACTTGTGTTGGTACAAAACACATTGAGTATTACCTCTGTTCAAATGATACCGTTTGTCAGGAGGGTGTTTTGGATATGGGATATTGGTTTTAGAGTTGTTCACCTTTTGGAGTAACTTATTTCGATCAACAAATTCATTTGTAAAACAAATTTCCTTTCTTCCATTCATTAAAAAGGTTTTGTAAAACAATTGTATTAAGTATCCAAAACAGGAATATAGTGGTGAGTTACATGGAGACATTGCCACGTCTTATAGCCTACGTTATATCTATATATAGTAATACTTCTGCTACTACACGATTAACCAAGAGTAGGAATTTATGCCTGCCGATTTTACAACGAATTTATATAGTGTTTCCGCTTGGGATACCTAACTTTTGTTGCACGAATACGTTATCAGTTATGTTTTGTTGTTGAATGTTAATTAAAACTTTTTGATTCTTGTTATTTAATGTTTGTTATAAGAACACGTTATAATTTATGTTGCTGTTAATACGATTTGACAAGTATGGTGCGTACACACAACAACGATTTTATCAAATAGATGCGAGAAAAAACCTTTCTTTGTAAGAACGACGTGGGCCTAGCGCCCTTTGTGCGTTTTATATGACATATAAAATATCAACAATAATGTTGAACTGACGTAGTACTGTGACAATAAGATCGTTACTCATTTCCGGTTGATCAGAATACGGTTAGCTAAGTGTATCAGCTGGTCAATACAGTATAAAAATAAAAGGTACAGTTGACATTATGCTACAATGATCACACACACATTGTGGTTTTCATTGCTGCTGTTAAGTAAACGTGACTACATTTTGCGTCATTGATGACGCCGTAGGCATTATCACTGTTAACAATATATGGTTCCTGAAGAACCATACACTCAAACAATACTATAATAAGTCTCAATATAGGATTGTACAATTCAAATTACGAGTTTTATGTTAAACTGTTCTAATACAAGGCAAAATTGTTAAATATGT
Source organism: Chlamys rubida (assembly GCA_032359455.1). Classification (NCBI taxonomy): domain Eukaryota; kingdom Metazoa; phylum Mollusca; class Bivalvia; order Pectinida; family Pectinidae; genus Chlamys; species Chlamys rubida. Next base: position 13,651 of record JAUMHH010219077.1, read on the forward strand.
TACATGCTGTTAAGGAAATGACTTCAACATTCAATTTGATTCTCTTAACATCGTATGGATCTTTTTATTCATCATACTGTCTTTAAAGTAAATATATATCAATACTTATATATTGCTTCCCCTTGGTGGTAATTATCGTCCCTGCACCGAGCTTAGTACGAATTAGATTCTTGATCATAATTAATCCTTATATATATATATATTCATATGAAAACGTTTTCCACTTTCTTAAATTATTAAAAAAAGATGTAAAACGGGGATAAACAAAGTTATGTGATTTTATCACGAACGTTAGTAAGCCATTTGAATATTTATCTGTTAAACTATCCATTGTAGTGCCAAATAAGAAATGGTGAATATTACTGTTAAATACGATATGTCATGAAGACGCTAATTAACTCTGAGTCATTAATGTTGTTTGAACAATTAAGATAACAATGTCGACTTGTTAACAAGACTGAAATAAGGTATCAAGCTCAATAAGTTTAATTCGTAAATCAACGCAAACCGAATCTTACTGAAATAAGAAAATTATCAAACCATAATAGATATTTTAATTTTCGTAGATTCACAATATATCAATGACTATTTTATACATAATGGTTGTTATCTATGCGGATATGTTTTAATAATTATCGAAAAGTAAACTAGACCTTAGATACTGTTAAGCTGAGGTAACTCGAGACAAATATGTGTCATGTGTAGATTCGAGTTACACGTGGTATCAGAAGGCAGTGAACCGTAGCCCCCGGATGCGTCATCATTCACGGACAGAAGGGGATACTGTTTTGCACCCAGTATCAGTCATTGTTTAGCTGACCGTTCTGATATAGTGTTAATGATCCCACACCACTCACACACTCACCTGTACAGGTGAGACGATACCTAAATCCTAGTTTTTACAAATAGGAGATAATTTAGTTTAACCAATTTCTATACACCGATAGTCTAATTTGTTAAATGGACAAGATGAGATTTGGATATGATATCGGTATAGCGTCCAATTGTGAACGGGTGTACCGCTTCCTCTTGTTTATGAGTACATCTCCTTGTTTGCCGGTACGTGTCCCCGTATTTAGGGTCCCATTGTCGCAAGTGTCCGTTAGTCACACCTGAGGGAGTCATCGAAATTATTTCTCATCAAAGGCCACCCACTCTGGACAGCCCCTTATCATACCCCAGAAACCTATAGATGGAAGGTAAGGAGTAAATAGGGTGTTTAATGGGCCAATAACGCTAATCCTGTTAGGGTAATGGCCAAAGTAGGCTGGCCCATCTTAAATTGGATTTCTATCATTTACACTGATTAGATTAACAACAGGGTGTTTAGATAATCAAAGGTGCTATCAGGATCCCACACTTCCAGCGGTGTCACGGCACAGTTGTTCAAAGCAAACTTATCCTAACCACCACAACAAGCTTTTCATTAGGTGTATATTAAAAACTGTTAAATTCATAACTGTATAGGGGTTTGAATTATCTCCAAAAAAGAAAAACTCAATTTTTTTTGTAAACTACAATTAATTTGCCAAAAGCCTCGTTATCAAAGCCGACTTTACATATAACAGTATCACTGTGGGGAGGTTGTTTCTCTACGTAATGATAACATGTCAGGGTTTTGTACCGACAATATTTAGAGGCATATGTGCTTGGTTACATAAAACTAGATACTTTCGGTGAGGTTTACTAACTGATACATACATTAGAGATTATTGTGTGTATAACATATTATTGTACTATTAAGGTCTTTTACATGTGTATTTCCTTTCGTTACTTTTTTATGTCATTTAACTCCAGATATTTGTTTTTTGAATAACATTGGTTTTGATAACGATTTTACTGAGATGTTGAAAAATAGAAAATTGGTAGATTTAAGCCCCATTTCAAATATATATATATAAAGTGAACGAAGAATGCCACATTCTACTTCCGTCCTGTCTTGAACAAACCCAGCACCGTGTTTAGTTTTCTGACGTCGCTTTCTGTTAGGAAAGCCCCCACAAACATTGTTGTTTTGTAGATTATCAAAATCCCCGACGCCATGTTTTAAGACAGCTTTTTATCTAACTATTCTGAGCCTTATTGTTCGCTTACAACATCCTATTTATCACGTGATTGATCAAAGATTGGCGAAAAACGGAAGTGAATTGTAAATGAAGAAAGATCGCCCTTACAGAACGTTTATCTTTCATAAGGGATAGCCAATCTTTAACACTGAGTTGAATTACAAAATATGAATATTATCAATTACAATATTTTAATAACTCCCCGTATAATTGAAAATGCATCCATCCGCACCTTTTGGAATTCTCAGCGTGTGGGTCGCGCGAGTAGGCTGGTAGCTTTGATACACTCACGGCATGGCACGCGGTGAGTAGTTTATTACATGTATTATCATTTTATATTCACAACATATGTGTTAATATCTCCCCTTGTATAAACAGTTGTTACTGAGGCTAGATGAGGTCAGTCAGGACGTCATGATCCGGTATTACTACACTTGACTGTAACGATGGTACTGAACAGATACACAATAACCGCTGTTCAGAAGGACCATTCGTGAATATGGCTTTTATAATAAAACATATTTTTTTTCATACTTTTTCAGAATAAAAATCAGCAAATTGACCATGTACTTTATTGTCAAAACAAAACCCAAAGTCAATACTACATTGCAAAATCTGGAACCGAGGGGACAACACACAATAGGAAAAATAGTCTGAATTGTATACCTTTACCATAGAATAGCAATATTGATGGTCTGGTTATAAGTCAAAGGTTTTATGTCCCATGACGTCATAAATGAGTTACAATTGGAAACTGTTTCCTGGTGAAACACTTTAAGTAATCGGATGAACATTATATATAAACACGTGCTTCTCGTGCGTGAAAAGGTATCACAATATTCACTATACACAATAAAATATAACTTGTAGTTATCATAATTCAAAAATGTATTAACGCCAATGTGCCTAAAACGGGACACTTGTGGGCGGGAAAGAGGCCAAAGAAATTAGCATACAATTCAAAGATGTATTTTCATGTATCCAAATTTTATGATATGATATTTTTGTGTTAGTATACTGTATATCGGCTACACGAAAACCGTACATTATTTTGATGAACTCTATAAAAACCGACTTCATTACCTATAAAAACAATACAGACAGTTTCTGTTAATTCTAGAGATTATATAGTAAATATTGGTGTCCATGTTTCAAGACACCTAACTACCATACACCACTTCCATTTCGTGAGAGACTGTTCTTTTGTGAAGAGATTAATTCGCGAATTTTTGCCTTTGTTGCATGATAATGTTGAAGATAATTAATATCAAAATATATATCATATTCTATCGATCTCGAATTCAAGTATTCGCGAAGAAAACCTACAAGTACAGTTCGCAAAATGAAGTACACACAAACAGAAGGTAATTTACAGTATAAGTATAAATGCTTATTTTTGTCAACTGAAATTGAAAACTATTTCGAATAAATGGATTTGGGTAGTCACTTTCTTCGTCTGTTATCTTTCGTGTTAAGATAACTTGAAATAATAGTTGTAAAATGACCTGAAGCTACAAAGAATTTTCAATGTTATTTCTCAGAAATGATTCAGCAGTATGTATGAAATAAAATTAGGAGGCTACAGGTGTGTCATTCATCCTACCTGGGACTACCTACTTGTATTACTCTCTGATAACATTACGGGTAAACACATCAGGATCAGACATATAGACGACTAATTGAGGAGTTAACGATAACGAACAGCCTGAAGCAACATGCAAACTTGATGAAAATAAAACCGGACGGGAATTCAAAAAAGCAAACGAAAACATCAATATTTACTTTATTCCATCGTAAGGTTTCTTGCCCAATTCAAGTTATAAGCGGTCGGGCAAAGTATACTTTCATGTTCAGAGTTTTACAGAATATTTTGGACTGATACCCTTAACGTTATAATACAGACATATCATTTGTCATTTCTATATTACCTTTGACAATAGATATCTATACTGTACGTACCGTCTGTAATACTATTTCTGGTAGGTAAAATTATACTACCTGGTGAATACTATGTCTACGGAGACAACATGAAACCTTTTGTGCAGAGTTAAAGAAAGACACTATTTGCTGTATACCATGGCCAAATCGTTTGAGTCGGCTAATGTTTGTCCCCTGAAGATTTGTCTGCTTTAATTTGTGTCTTCTGCTTAGTGGACCCACTAAACGCAATAACTTAATCGTCCCTCACCAAGGCGACCAGAGTTCGATTCCTAAATAGAAAATGTTTTCAGATACTCCGGTTTCTTCTTCATGTTAAGAACCCAAAGTGTGCATTCGGACACAAAAAGTGATAAATAAATGTTGAGAAAACTTGTTTCGTAATTGTTGTATAATACAATGTATACATCTATTTTTAACCTCTGGTATACTGCTATACTGCGTGGCTCTGTATATCCGTCTAGAGTAGATAAACAGCTAAGACTTTAATCACATCATATATTGAAACCTAGTTTGTCTGGATGTGAATCAATGACCGTTCCCAATAAAAGCTCTGATATAACGATTAACTACTGTTATAGTCAATAGGACTTTTACAAGTTCGACTCAAGAGTCCCAACGTGAAATACAAGACAAGGGTTATTTTACTTGACTACCTAGAGATCA
>JAUMHH010219078.1:0-12280 GCA_032359455.1 Chlamys rubida
TAAGACAGGGATCACACATTGTCAGCTAATACAGGGGTCAGATATTGTCACAGAGTACAGGGATCACACATTGTCAGCTAATACAGGGGTCAGATATTGTCAGCTAAGACAGGGATCACACATTGTCAGCTAAGACAGGGATCACACATTGTCAGCTAATACAGGGGTCAGATATTGTCACAGAGTACAGGGATCACACATTGTCAGCTAATACAGGGGTCAGATATTGTCAGCTAAGACAGGGATCACACATTGTCAGCTAAGACAGGGATCACACATTGTCAGCTAATACAGGGGTCAGATATTGTCACAGAGTACAGGGATCACACATTGTCAGTTAAGACAGGGGTCAGATATTGTCACAGAGTACAGGTGTCACACATTGTCAGCTAATACAGGGGTCAGATATTGTCAGCTAAGATTATAACTTTAATACTGTTTGGGTGGGAAGCGGAAAGAGTTTTTAAAACTGGTACACATGACATTGTGTGTTTAACATTCTTCACACTACTGAGGTAAGGAATAGGGAGATATCTTGAAGTTCATGTTTATAAACAAATCTGCTTCAAGATATTTTAAAATGTTAATTTCAGATGAAATGAGCGGGGCCTGATCTTATACGGTGGGTAAGGACAAACATTGGAGCATGTTGCATACGCTAGGAGTACAACAGGTGTTGTTGATTACCCAGTCTGCTCAATTAATATAACATGGTATATATTACACAATTTTGTTTCAATGAGACCATTTGTGGACATAAAACAAAACTAGCAGATTGGCCTATCGCAATTATAGCTTAAATACTAATACAGGTCTAGTATATTGCAGAGGGCGTATTCAGATTCTTGTATCTCTGTAAACCAATTCATTGAAAAAAAAAAAAAACTTCTAATGGAATTGGAAATTAACATTTTGTGTAAAACATTTCCATCATAATTGTGAACTTTTTATACATAATAGATGGATATTAAATGAGGTTAAATTGAAAAATATAGTTGCAGGTTTATATGTGTGGTGTGCATCAATGTAACAAACAAGAACTTCCCGAGGAATATTGGCGCCCACCATCATATCAAGATTGTCCAGTCGCAATATGAAACATGCAAAACAACGGACCAAGGGGAAACTGCATATAAAACACGAGAAAGATCTGTCACAGATTTCTTGAGAAATAGGAGTTACAATCTTGAACTGTCAAACTGAAACTAAAAAAGTTGTCAAGAATTTTATCCAAGCATGCTAATGCCCAGATATCATCGTCCTAGGCCTTTTCGTTATTCAGAAGAAGTTTGTTAACGATACTACCACACTTGACCCCGGAGACATTGAATAGGAGTCAGGTCATTTATTTCAACAACCGTTGTAGCTCCTTATTCTAGCATGCCACCGGTGAAATACTATCACAATGAGCCTTTTTGGTACTCACAAGAAGTTGTTTTAATATTTTGATATATTTGACCACAGTGACTTTGAAAGTAGGCCAAGGTAATTCATTTGTACCTACTTACAGTAGCCCTCCCTCCCATCATGCCACTAGTAAAATATGATCACCATGGACCTTTTGGTTATTCAGTAGAAATTTAATGGATATTGCTGAACACATTTTCCCTAGTGGCCTTTAGGTCCAGGTGAGCTAAAAAATGAATATGATGTTATGGTGGCCATCTTGAAGTTTGGACCAGGTCAAAGGTTATCAAAGAATAGATCGAATAAAGTCTGCTTAGCAGAACATCAGAATAAAACGGTCTTAAAATATTGTCAGCTTTTCAACAAAGATTAAAAGATATATTGAAAAGGATGTAGTATGTTAGCAGTAAATAATACAGAAAAAATGAAGACATCAAATGGAACGAGAAAAAGTTAGCCCCGAACATTATCTACATATGGTATACACGCATGGATGCTGTTTGATCGATAGTTTTTGAGCTATGGTCATTTGAAGAGTTTTTAACTTTGACAATATGGCGGCCATATACGATTTTTAGATTAATTGAACATGTTGCAGGTGCACACCTTTAACCATGACCTCCAACATATCTTAAGAACTATAAACACATCTGATACCAATCAAAGGTTATGTTGCCACAAAATCAGAAGGAATGGTTATAAGAAGAAGAAGTAGAAGAAGAAGAAGAAAACGAAGAAGACGAAGAAACATAACAGAAACACAATCACAGTATTGCAAGGCAATCCATAGCGCTCTACCGTTAAAGATTTCTTTTTTTACAAAGCTGTACACTTTTCTCAGGATAAAGGTCACAGGGACCTACATTTTGTGTATCCATACTCTGCCATCTAAGACGTATATGCATACCAAATATGGTTATTCCGTGTGAAATAGGTTGAAAGATAAGTACTGGACAAACTTTTTCAAACGATAGCTTCAAAGGCCAAAGCATTGTACTTTACACTAGATGTACTTGCATACCATATCTGGTTACTCCGAGAGAACAAATATAGAAGATGTGCCCCAGACAAACATTTTCTAAGGTTGCGGTCAAAGGTCAAATACTATTTCACAGTGAGTCGTACTGTGACCTATACTTGTATTTGTATAAAATTGGTTACTCCAGCTAAAAAAGTGTACAAGACATACTCCGTTCAAAGTTCAAAGGTCAAAACATAGGTCAAAGTGACTTACTTAGTATATCGGGCAATCTAGCTGCTATCCAAAGTATAAACTATTGAAGGACGGAAGTTTTGAATAGCCCATCATCTGATGATGTAATTTCGGGTACTATCCCCAATACAGATAACTCTAGGTCTACATTTCTGAACAGAAAAGTAATCAAACAGCGGGTCACAGCTGCAGACAAATAGGTAATAAATTATAGAAATACCAACTGTTTACATATATATAATTTATCCATCTACTTTTAAATTAGATTTCAGGACAAATAATTGTTAATGAAAATAAATGTAAAAAATAACTTGCTAGCAAAATATATAAAATGATAATTATATAGAAACTGAACTATGTACATGCATATTTATATGGGCATTGGTATGAATAGAGTACTCTTAAAGATATATACACGCACTTGACAAAGCCAATTATGAAATAGACGGAAAGCAACCCTTCTGTGATGTACATTTTCCAACAGAAGCTTAACATATTCTTCCCTCACACTAGTACAGCTAGAAAAACAATGCATGCCACAATATATATATCGTTACCAATCGGTTTGCTTCACACTGGTCCGTCTGTTGGAAACAATTCAAAAGAAAAGAATCACATTAATCAGTTAATACAAAAATACAACAGTCCAATATGTTTCAACCCCTGACATATCAAACAATCAAGTGACCAGAAAACTTGCATAAGATGTTTTAAGTCTAAAGAGCTGAAAGAAACATTGCGTTGAGAGTATTTAGTAATGCCTCACATCTGTCGCTGTAAGAGATTCGACAAAGTTCTGTCACTTGACTAAGCGTTACACATATACACAACACATCATATTAACCAACAATCATATATAAAACAATATCTTACTCTGCCGAAAATGGTATCACTGATATCTGATAAGCTCCATTATTGACAAGTTTTACTTTTGGCACGAAAAGAAAAGTGTACCACCTAGCTAGCAACGGTTTATAGACCAATGTTGCAGTCGGTTGGCAATGCTGCAGGCGCATTAGCAACATCTGCCCAACCTTGGTCAAACATAAGACATTAACTGTTAAAGTGCAACATAATTAAATTTTCGCGTTAAGCCATCATTGGCACAACAGTTGAAACATACCAATAATTCGTGATTTCAGGGATGCTGCTTTTACATGTTAAATTGCCGATGTTCATGCAACATCTTTTGCTGGATAGATGCGTTTTTTATCAGCAGCATTATTTGTGATGTTTGCTTTACACTGATGGTACAACGTTGACTGACAACAAGATGTTTTCTTATATTTATCAATATGAACTGATTGATTTACACTTTTTTGTCCTGATTGAAGAGCATAATTATAACACTTTCATGTATTGCCCAAGTTACCATAGGTCTTATCTAAGCTTGAACTAGTTATCATTTAACAAGTCTAAAGGATCCAGTTTGTCAGATCCGCTATGTTACTAGGTAGAGCTGCAGTTTGACAGACAAAAGATCTCCATGTATAGGTGAAAGACCTAGCTATATCTATCTGCAAACCACCTATACATATATGTACAGGTGGTAGACCTATAACAATAAGACAACCACCTATACATATATGTACAGGTGGTAGACCTATAACAATAAGACAACCACCTATACATATAGGTACAGGTGGTAGACCTATAACAATAAGACAACCACCTATACATATATGTACAGGTGGTAGACCTATAACAATAGGACAGCCACCTATACATAAATTTCCGATTGCTACATGTACTGTTTTGAATTATTTTTTTAATAGACAATTTATAAACAATACCTTGGTTATTTGTCAAAGTCCACTTATTACAAAATCTACTTTTTACAAAATCTGTATACCGAAACTATTCCTCAACAGTAATTAATGGATGGTCTCTGATCTGATGATGTCAATGACTTACATACAAAACTGATATTTCGTAACAAGAGTCAACATCGGCTTGTGAGAAAATCTAACATTATCCGTCCTAGAGCAGATTTTTGTAACTGTAATGGAATAACTTAATTTAATTTAAATCGGTTGAATATAACTACCATCAGGTTTGGCCTGTCATAGATATAGTTTATTGTCATATGCAGGGTTGTCATACTTTAGCGGCCCTTGGTCATCATACATGGCTGGATCACTAAAATGCTCTTTGTCAAAGGAGTTTTTGTTTCTAACATTGTCTTCTTGCTTGATAAGGTCCCCTTTCTTCCTGTGTCTGCAAACCAAACAATGAAGATACGCGTTTAACACTTGTGACCGCGGAATGGAAGAACTGTATGTCAAGGCACAATGCAGTTTCAAGCTATTGGAATATTTCCATTAACATCATTGCAAACTGTTATGAATAGGTAACTATATTGTTATAATCATAGTGAAGTTCAAAACAACAACACAGTTTTCTTTCAATCAAGTTGTTTTTCATGATTTCATCATTTTCAAGATTTTTATAAAATGTAAGGAAGAATTTATCTTTCACAGTTTAGAATATACATGTAAGGTGTTTTTTTTCTATATGAAGATTGGTCTTACCTTCTTATATATATAACATAGCACACTATGATGATGATCAGGATGAGTACAAACACCCCGCAGGCAACCGCCACTGGTAGTACCCAGTCATCCTACAAAAACATATACACTCTCAAATTCAACGCAGAAAATTATTATAGTATTACTAAACATTGTGTAAAGATTAATTTCTAAAGAAACTTATTTATATAGAACCTATATTTAGAATCATGCACACTCACAAAGGAGACTCTCACTTTAAAAAATCCATTTTGTTTCTTCACACGAAGTGCTATTTTGCTTTCAGGATTAGATTCATAACACTATTGTAATACTCAAAACTCAGATTCTGTGTTCTAGCTTAATTCTTAATTTCGGTGAGAAATTACCTTTTGAACATTCAAATTATTTCAGTATTTTTCTGTAATTAGCATGTAGCCCTCTACCACTCCGACGCTGTGTTGACCTTTTGAGGCCCATGTACAGTTAAGTTTAATGGTCACCTTAGTTGTAATAGTATTGTTATCTGCTGTTGTGAACTGACAAAAACAAATACATGTATTGCACATAATGTAAATATATAATTTTAACAGTGGCAAAATGATGTTGGGCTGTGACAATGCATCAAATACCACGATATTAAATCAAACTGGTGATCATCAGAAAAATGTTAAATAACAAATATACCTGTCTATTCACCGATTATAAGCCCATGTCCGACAATAATATAAGCCAACCCCAATGTTCCCTTACTTTCTGTGCAAAGGGAGGATACCCAGTAATAAGCATAATCCTCTTTCCTCAGGTCATTGGTGTCAATAAAAAGATTATTTTTTAAAGTTTTTGTACGTCGTACATTACATGTTAAGCTAACATGCAGGATGGTCAAATACCATGTGACAAGCAGAACCTTGATTTATCGGTGAACAGAACATTGCTTCATTGGCTTAAACACAATGATATTATGTAGGGCCCTATAAAGCCGTTGTTATGGTAAAGTGTCAAAATGGACCCTTTGTAAGGGTGCTGCGCTTTTACTGTGGCTACCTTCAAACAGTTTCGGATAGTTTGGTCATATATATGATGACTAAGAATGTCTTGTCTGCCTTACCTACCTGAACAATGCAATTATGCAGATGCAACAGCTTCCAGAGCAATCATTACATTATACCTTCATTGATATAAATGTAGTCTGCAGGAAGACGTGCTAACATTACTGTTTTGCTGATTATATATCCATTATCTCTTACAATTTATTGCGATACATGCTAGGCATATCGTGGCACTGTTATTTAATATACCTCTGTTTTTTTGGTAATTTTCAATGACCGGAATTCAAGCTCTTTTCATCACCTGTAAGAACCATGACCTAATATATACCTTTTCATCCTCCTCCACTTTCTCCATTTTGGAATACATTGATTGTATATGAGACATCAGTTGGGCCTCATTTGGTCGTATTAAGTCCTCAACATCTCCGTTGTCATTCCGTGTCACAATATAGTCAACATCTGAAGCATGTTTTCTGTGTAAAGTTAAAGTTACAATGTCATGAAAGCATATTGATTTATACAAAATGCAATTAGTAGCATGTCGAAGTAAATTTTATTCAAGACTCCAGGTTGATAAACTTGTTAGATGAGAACCTGTCCTTCGGACCAGGTGAAAAAGACATTGCCGTATAACCCAAGTTATAACTGTAAATGTAAAGATGTTTTACTTGTCTTAATGGGAAGGTCAACTGAGTTGTAATATAATTGTTACTTGTTGTTGTGATGCGACAAAGAAAAATAATACATATCATCCAAATATGGGTTTTGACTGAGGATTCCCTAATGATGTTTGGGACTGACCAACACATATATATATATAGTTGGTAATTGTTAGAAAACAGTGAAATCGTATAGTATTAGAGTAAACTTTACCCCCTTGCAAGAGGAAATAGTGACCCTTGGGTAATGAAATAAACATTTTTTGATAAAGCACGCAAGCAACTTTCTATAAAGTACATTTGATTCTGGCAAACATGCATCCTGGTCTGCCCTTCATAAACTACAGTACACTTCACCTCCTCCCCAGGAGGACACTGTGGTAATACAACTGTAACCAGAATGGCAGACTACTTCACCTCCTCCCCAGGAGGACACTGTGGTAATTACAACTGTAACCAGAATGGTAGACTTAGGCACCCTGGTCTGCCCTTCATTAACTACAGTACACTTCACCTCCTCCGAAGGAGGACACTGTGGTAATACAACTGTAACCAGAATGGCAGACTACTTCACCTCCTTCCCAGGAGGACACTGTGGTAATTACAACTGTAACCAGAATGGCAGACTTAGGCACCCTGGTCTGCCCTTCATAAACTACAGTACACTTCCCCTTCCCCCAGGAGGACACTGTGGTAATACAACTGTAAACAGAATAGCAGACTTCTTCACCTCCTCCCCTGGAAGACACTGTGGTAATACAACTGTAACCAGAATGGCAGACTACTTCACCTCCTCCCCAGGAGGACACTGTGGTGATTACAACTGTAACCAGAACGGCAGACTTAGACACCCTGTCTGCAGCGAGAACTATAGGAATAGTTCTTTTGAGAACATTTTTAAACACAAGCGCATTCCTTAATATACTTTCTACACATCCTTCCAATGAATGTGTTACATGAACTGAGTATCATTCAAATTGGTGCTTCACTTTGGGAATAGTGTGAACAATGGGTTTTTTCTCAGCAAACAGGTATTAATCCATAATAAGGGGCGATAACACTAATGGACATACTTAAATGACCACCCTTTAGGATTCTGTGTACTAATCATTACTCGAATTGGTTCTAAACTGAGGGCAAAAGTGAAACTCACCCTGAGGGATCTGTGACATTAGTGATGGACAACTCAATTCCAAGGTCACCTTCATTCAAGTCTGTAAATATAGGTATAAATGATTTACACATCTGAGTATAACATAGAATATAAACATCAGGAAAACATGAAGTTAACCAGCTGTCACCAGATATAACCAACCAAATAGTCTTTGCAGTCGTTCGTCCTTCTGGTGCAGCAGTTCTGGATAGATACATGTATAACATATTTCAGATGATTTTATTTTTCAAGGAAAGTTATTCCAACTTAGTTTAGTGAAGGGTTTCGTGATGTAGAATTCTGTATAGACAGGCCAACGATCATGGACATACACACTACTGCCTGTTTAAACATTAATAACATTCCAATTAAAAGACTAACAGATTGTCACATGCAATTTTGACCATTGTACATATGAAGTAAATTCAGGTCAGTTGTAAGCTTTGTAAGCGGCAGAAATGTCAGGTAAACAAGAACTTGTTTACATAAAAGTGCAAACAGCTGATTGAGGTAAGTTAAAGTATATACAGGTTATATTATTACATAAATAACCGATTTATTAGTTCGTATATGTTTGCTGGGATGCATACGTGCAATAGAATGTTGTATTTGCAATGATAAATATGAAACCGTACTCTGTATCGTGCATGCATGGGCGATATATATATGTGTGTGTGAATGAGGTTAGATGGGGTGTAAAAACGGCCTTTTTGGTTTTGTTCAGCTTAATTATGATATATATTTAATAGATATTGTTCAGCTTAATTATGGTGTATATTTCATAGATATTGTTATTTTTAAATAATATGGTTCGTATGTATGATATTAATTTCATAAATACGTTAACTTTATTCATGTTAAATTATCTTAATGTGTAAAACAGATAATTGATAAGTATGTACGTATGTTGTAGCTTATTTATCAATGGGCTCTCGTGGCTACAGTCTGGTGAAGCGAAATGCATATCTGGACCTGTGAAAATGGATGATGACAATCTACCACCGTTAGTAACAGATATCCTGACGCTGATTATCAAGACATTAGAGTCTGCCAACATCATACATCGACAATAATGCAGTGTTACAGGTTGGCTGTTCTGTGTGACCACGACAAACACCGTGTGACCGGTTCTCGTTTCACATATTACGATTGTTTCCTAAAATTAAAAGCACGTGTGAAAAATATAAAATGTTACCTTGATTTTTCTTTAGAAAGGCATCCTTGACAGCAGCCTTAACCTTGTCCTTGTCGTCCTCACTAACGTGACCTTTGACCTTGAGCTGTGCAGCCAGGCGTGGCTGACACATACATAGCTTTGTGTTTGCGGCCCTTAGCCCGGCACTGACCTGTTCGTCTGAGGGTGTGTCCAAAAACATGGAACTTGGCTCCTCCTGGTTCAAGGCAACAGTGAACTCCACAGGACTGATCTCATGACTGTAAGAAAGTAAACAAGTCAGCACAGAAAACTAACAGTTTGTTCTGGTTCATACTTTAACATTAAAAGTAAAACATCTTTTAATTTTCAACACATTTGAACAATGGGAATACACTGTGTACTAAAATAGTTGCAAGAATGTTCCCTATGCTTTGCATTTCAGATATTATTGTGAACATATACCTCTACAGAGGTACCCGTTGTCATGCATAAAATGTAAAAATTACCCCCATATCAAAAATCTTATATTTCAAATTGTAAATCGAAGAAAAAGGTGTAAAGCTATGAATAGAAAGAGAGGGGGACATATTAACCCATCATCACCCGACCTGATACCTATCCATTGGACCAGGAAATTATTGAACCGTTGTTAAACGTATATACAATGTAGTTGGTACTTGAAGCTAGCGAACTTAAGAGAGTATATATTTTACCCGTCATCGTCTACTAATCTGTAGGATTCAGTGGCCGCACGCTTCTGGCGATGTTGTACTTGCTTTAATGAAACCGTCAGCATGCTGGCAATCTCTGAAAGGATATTAAGAAGTTAAGGACGGATTTACATGTTTTTGAATCCCTTTGTTATAAATCTGTTGACATGATCGTCATTTTAAACAAGAGATTCCAGAGGGGATCTTGGTCCCATCTTAGTAAGATTTTCATTGGTTCTAAGCAAAGTTGAACTATTATTATTGTGATTTTTTAATGAGTACATGCATGTTATTTATCCTATCAGTCTGCAAACGAAGCATTCTAAACTAAGAAGCAATGGTAGCCATATGAAATTTGAACATGGACCCAGAGAGCCTGTATCGCCATAAAAATATCACCATATGTGTCTTAGTTATTCAGAAGAAGTCGTTCAAAGGTTGTAACATATTTGACCCTGTGACCTTCAACGTAGGTCGAAGTCATCCATTTGAGAAAACGTCATAGCCCTACCTATAGGTACCTACTAGCAGAACATCATCACTCTTGGCCTCCTGTTGATTCAGAAGAAGTTGTTTAATGATTTAATAAATGTTTTGACCACAATGGCCTTGGAAGTAGGTCAAGGTCATTTACTGGAGACAAATTCATAGTTCTCTGTCCTAGGTACCTACTGACCAAGTAACATTACGCTAGGTTTATGGTTATATATGAAAACGATGTTTGAATGTTTTAAAATATTTGACACCTGAAACCTTGAAAGTAGGTCAAGGCAGATTAAAGCATCAGATCGTAGAAAATAGGAATAGTTTAGCAAATTCACTGGTTAAAATGCTCAAGTGTAGGGTCCAAAATCGGGAGTCTCCCTCCAAATAGGGAGAGTTGCCAAGTATGTAGATGTGAAAATAACCTGGACTAACTCAAAGTTGTATTTAATACAGTATCAAGGTTTGTTATAAAGAAGGATGACTATATCTGTATGTTCTTACCAGTGTTCTTTGAGGTCCACGTTGTCCGCATTGCCCCAGCAATATTTGTGAAGTTGAGCGTGGCAGGGGAACCCTGTACATGTACTTTGTTGTATTTGAGGGAACCTTTTCCACACTGACCAAGATTAACTGAGGTCAAAGCTGTCTCGACCTTATCGTAAGATGGTGGCTTAATACCCCTGTCTTCTGGGTCAGTCCTGTTTACGCTGACCACATACTGGACCTTCATTGTGAAGAAATCCCTGTAAGGCAATACAGTAGATCCAGCTGACTATAAAATCCTTTTTACCAAAGAAATATATAATAACCATGATGTAATAAAAATCGGGCGGACTATTTTTATTTTAGGTTTGCTGAACAGGAAGTGAGATTCTCTTACTATCGTAAGACTTATGATGACACAAAGAGTCAAGAAATATTAATATACAAAGTCATATTGTTAAAATTGAAATAAAAATAAAACTTGCATTTTATTGTTTATATCAGAGTTTTAGCAAATCTCAAAGAAATTTGCATACTATCGTCATAATGATAATGGCATTTATTATATCCAATTTTCACATTTACGATTGATCGTGGCCCATGTTCCTGATTTCTTTTACACTGAAAACAAATGTTTTACTTTTAAACACAGAATCATATCCTGTTTTTCCATAATATCATAATAAGTAAAAGAATTGATAAAGTTGATACTCAGGCTAATTTGACTGCGTGACTGGTCAGATTTGCAATAAAGTAACTACATTATATCACATATGTACTTATATTCTGTGAACCATGCATTGTGGAAGTACATACCATAAGGATGTCACAAACTTCCCTTGAGAGACAATATTCAGGTCAGATGTTCCTGCTACAAATACAAAACAACTATAATGCTTGCAATTTCAACATAATTTTTACCCTACCATCACGGATACCTCGCATAATATTTTCTTCATTATGATGACTCACAAAGCTCTGAAATTATCTTTCAGTAAAACGAAATACCATATTTACCTTTAAAAGTCCATTCAATAAGAAATTTCATTATATTCTAAAATAAAATTTGAATAAACAACAGCAGAATATTTCTCATCAAACTTCACTTATCATTTGGAAAACCATAATGGAAAGGAAACGAAAGAGTATACTGCTAAAGATAGAGGAACAGTCTGACCCAGACCTGCTACACCAGACACTTTAGGTAGCTAGGGGGATGTTCCACGCACCCTTAGTGTTAAGTTGCCTGACCCAGACCTGATACACCAGACACTTTAGGTAGCTAGGGGGATGTTCCACGCACCCTTAGTGTTAAGTTGCCTGACCCAGACCTGCTACACCAGACACTTTAGGTAGCTAGGGGGATGTTACACTCACCCTTAGTGTTAAGTTGCCTGACCCAGACCTGCTACACCAGACACTTTAGGTAGCTAGGGGGATGTTACACTCAC
>JAUMHH010219089.1:0-12280 GCA_032359455.1 Chlamys rubida
CTGATATGGGTTAGAGCAATTGTGTCGTATCGCATATACAAAAAACCCGTATTTATTAGTAAGTATGTAATAAATAGAGAATAATACATGCCTTTTTTCATATCACACCCAGTATCAACCCGAGACTGCAATATCAGCCCAAAATTGTGAGCATTTGCTCCTATCAGGGATGGCTGAATTTACCCCGGATACCAAATTTCCCCGATCGCCCTTAGCTTTCGTGAAATTAACAACAGATGGCTGAATTTACATTAACATTTTATATTCCAGTAGTTAGAATTTCAAAAACCGCGATAAATATGTTCAGCTATTAATATATACAGTAAAACAGACCATGCCACATTCTTATACAAGTATACAAGTTTGTGTAGGGTTAAACGATGTTTTTAGAATTTGGAATTATCTCCCTTGGGACGTTACGCGGTGTTGCCAATATCTATTTCGAATTTTGTGTGTATATACATACATTTTCAATTTAGTAGCTTGATTGACGGCTTCGCTGGATTAAGTAATTAATTAAGTGAACTGTTGAGGTTATCGTGGTCTTTAAGGAGGTCTATTTAAATGATGTCTCGGCACGCTCGCTTTAATTCTAAAATCATACGACGGACATTTACGTAATATATCACAAAAGGTATATTGACGTCTAAGGGCGATTAAAGTACATTATTAAGTATATATAGTATAGATATATACACCTACCAATCCTATTATCATCACCTTACATAATATAGGCATGCAGTATTTGACGAAGAATGATGTTGTATTATCGAGCCGTTAAATGTTTCTTTTAAAAGCATTTATAAATGCGAAACTGGAAACTGGATCACAGGGACCTGCGAATTTGTTACAGCTATATTTGGACCTGAACTATAAGCTGTTCAGAGTAATGTTACAAGTTTTAGGGGTTTAGATCAACTTTCGGTAAAAATGCCAACCAAATGTTAACAAATATGGTGGCATGGATGACTGCCGGTGACCAAATAGAGCGTCCTTCTAGAGCTTGGAGGTCCGAGGTTTGAATCCCGTTCTAGTCCCTGTACATTTTCCCTTTCATGTCAAAGTGGCGTTAAAAATGGCTACCAACGGTCTAGACATTTTTCACATGGGCGTGACAGATATCCCAACCCACAATCCGTATATGTTTAAGTATTTAATCATACGTTATGTCAGGACCGTAAGATGCACGCCCAGATCCCCACCCCACGACCCGTGTATATATATATAATGTATGTCTAGTGACTATATATAGACCTTGAGGTGGGGATCTGAGCCAGGTCCCTGTGAGATCTTAACTATTCAAATGTGTAGGGTTTTTTTTGCAGTTCGATCTCTGGTTAACCGATAACCCAGACTGTACGACTTGGCAATCACCCGGCCAGAGATTATCAGATTTTCTCCCGATTTTTTTTTCAAAGTCAAGTCATAAATTTTTATCTAATTCTGAACTAACTGACATTTAAGAAACACAAGTTACTTTTAAAACAAACACAATTACACTTTTCCTAGCGCTAGAAATCACGTGATCCTGAGGAAACATCCCAAATGTGGGACAAATTTTTAAATCCGGGGGTGGGGGGGATAAAAATACAAACAGAAAAAAAAACCACCAAAAATCTTGTACTTTTTGTGATCAAAAATGATAGCTGTCACGCAATTAACACAAAAATATAAATTAAAAAGGCGATATTGATGAAAAAAAACATATTAGAAGAAAATTCAATTTGAGACACATGCGAAGTCATTACTTGAGAAAATTCCGGTTTTACCATTGACCTGACATTTATGTAAGGAAAATCCATCCTTTAATCCACTAGAAGTTCCTTGGCCTCAATTTACTAAACAAACTCATCTGTATGTTTAACTTTTAGTGGATTAAGGCTCCTATAATTATTATGGTAATCCTTTTAATCTTCGAATTACAATTACCTAATGCGCCAATACCATGTGTATATATATACAAAAAGTTAATGAACGGGTATAGACTTTTTGGGCACATATAGCAAACTCAAGTTACATGTAAAGCGTATAGACAAGTTTGTAAACTGTGAAAAACCCAAGAACTATTGTCGCTTCTAAAAGTCAGCGCTCGTCAGAAACTCCAGATCCGCTATATACAATTCTGTTTTACAAAAATATAGCTACGATAACCTTTCCAGCAGAGACGTTACATACCTATATAAGCATTCAATCAGGTATCAATATTCATAAGTTTGTTCCGGGTCGATTGCAGAGTCGGTTCCGGTGAATAGAACGATCGCTATCGGAGTGAACAATGAAGGTACAATGAGGCATTATGTATTGTTATGTGTGTAGTGCTGGAAGTCCAACCCGTAAAGTCAGGGATGCACTATAGCCAAGGGGCTATGACGCAGGGGTTTGACTGTTTGTGTTTTACACGAGTTTAACAACCAGCATTGATACCGTGGAAGGCATCCATGCGCGGAGAACAGATAATCTGGTGTTGTTTGAAGAGAAAAAAGGACCAAGGGAGATCCAGCAGATACTATATAATTGATAAGTTTAAACCCACATATTTCATGCAGGGTGTTGACAGGTTCTATGTTTCACATTGACTCTTTCCAGACTGGAGAACGGTACGAACCAAGCACCAACCATGCCTTGTGGTGTTAGCACTAGTAAAGGAGAATGTTCAGAATTTCAACTCCCAGGACTATAGCTCAGCAGTCATGACGCCACGGAAACCATCACTTGCTACTGTTGAAAGTGTGAACCATGTATCTCTGTAAATTGTTTTTAGTTCGTTAGCTCGGAATTCAGGAATTTCCAGTCGTGTCAGATCATTTTTTTCGATACTTAAGACATGGATGGCGTTAAGACTTCATGCTAAAGGTGAGAGTTCTTCTGTCTTGAAAAGGACACAAATTCGTTTTAAATTTTAACTGATTGTGTGTGGTTATAAGATGGAAATTATGACGCCTCTCGACTCAGGTGGAGGCGATTTGTCTCAACAATTTGATATTTCTGCCGATGGCTTTTCCTACATTCAAGGAGAGGATACCAAAAACATTAAAATCAAACAATACTTATGTGTGAGGGATTCCTTACCGAAGACGGCCCTTTCTCATGTGATTCTAAACGAGAACATGAGTCAGGACCGACAACTGGAGCGGACCATGAGTGACCTGACTCTCCGACAGCTCAAACAATCCAACGCCAACGATCTAACACAGAGAACTTTCGTTGCTATGCAAGACCGGAAGCAAAAGAAATGGAAAAGAGATGACGAAACACGCTTGTCAAATATGAATTTCCCGGTGTATTCTGTTCCCGAGGAGAGACGTCCAAAGGAAATGGATGTTGTTTACCGACTTCCGGATTATCGAGTGAAAACGAGTAGAGGACCGCGACTGAAATCTGCATCCGCCGGAATCGGAAATGGATTTGGAACAGGCACCGAAAACGGAAACGGAAACGGAACTGGGTCAGGATATAATGTGCCCACTTCTACGCCAAGGCAAGTGAAAATGCCTTTCGGGATTAGCAAAGAAAAAACCGAAATTATAACGCACAATGACAAAACGTTCATGAACAAATTACCGGAAGTTGAAGTCATAGACCATGACGCACTGAAACATTACGACACCTACCGAGGCAAGACCATGCTGGAATCAGGAACTCCATCTCAAGATATGCGATTCAAGCGTTTGGAAAACCTTCTTAATCCAGTATTCCTAAAACAGTCTGACCAATATAATGAGCAAAATGTTAAGTCTAAAAGCCGGCTTTCTAAATATTCCGGTATGGGTTTGGAAGATAGGGAAAGAGTGGATGACGAAAAACATCCGGGTGATCAACTTTTTGCGGAAAATAGTTTTGTGGCGCCCTCTATTGCACCTTCAATAGACCCGTCCGTAGTAGCGTCGATGTCAGGAGATTTTGCTCAAACCATGTGTCTTTCAGCCCCTCCATCGGTAGCACGGGCGCTGCCGAGTAGAGTAAACGACCAAGCATGGATGATTACTAGATTAAACACAGTGTCCGATTTTAAAGCAAAACCAGCGTCTTCACGTAGTAGGCTTGCTCAAGATCAGAAAATGGAAAATGCCAAGAAGCGTGTGAAAAGGAGTGTAGAAATTTTGGAATCATTTAGAAATGGCGATGTTAACAAACTCGCGAAAACTCTCGCTCGCGAAAAGAAACAACGAGAAGAACAAAAAAATAGCCACCATTGAATCGTGCAATAAGCCATAGTATTAAAATGTACA
The DNA here is from genome assembly GCA_032359455.1 of Chlamys rubida. Classification (NCBI taxonomy): domain Eukaryota; kingdom Metazoa; phylum Mollusca; class Bivalvia; order Pectinida; family Pectinidae; genus Chlamys; species Chlamys rubida. The sequence goes on from JAUMHH010219089.1 coordinate 4,230, forward strand.
TATAATAGGCATAAGAAATTCTGCTCGATGGGCGACAAAGGTGATGATATTGTTTTATTGTCTGGACATGTCCATAATTCCTACTAATTATGTTTAACGTGATCCTTTGTATTTAAAAAAAATGCCACTGACGGCGAGGAGCCGTCCTCTTCATGTCACGGTGCTGTTCTGTTGCCATGGGGACTAAGTTTCTTGTTTGCATGGAGACTACTTTCTCGCTGCCATGGAGACTATTTTCTCGTTGCCATGGTGACTACATTCTCTTGAATTTACAGTTTCTAAGGGATTTATCTGTTGCTACATATAAACTTTATCCCAATCGGATATCATTGGGAATTACCGGAAGTTTTTTCCCGTGCCTGCCGGAAAGGCACGAGTGTGTTTTTCCTATTAATAACTTCCTCCCTGGTATTGTTACAGTGTGTAATTTGCATTTGAAATATCTTATAGTACCCCATACGATAATCGAGAATATTTTAAAGTATTTTTTATACACCTTATACCACAGATTAGGGGCACATATTAAAAACAAATGGCCTGTGGGAGTGGGACAAGGTTCCATATAGATAAATGGTGTTGGTATATATTGACAATTTTTTTAACCGATATTACCAAAATGTTTTAATATTGTAACACCAGGGCTTATGTTTCTTAAATTTAGACGGATATAGTTTTCATAATGTAATTTAGTCACAGTGCTGTACACCTCACCACATCCCCCCTACACACCGGTACTGCTAAATGTAAAACGGGTGTCTGGTGTCGGGGACCAGTTAAAAAGGATCGACCCGTGGGTTTATGTGTTGGAAAGAAGGCAGCTTACCCGAACAAAAGCCTCCTCAACTTAACCATCTTATAAATAAAATTTATAAATCTTCTTTTTCATTCTATCCAAATCATCCAATATAACCAATAATATACTTCCTTTCCTTTTGTAATTATTTAATCATTTGATATGTGAAATAATTAAAACCATTTAAATATTTGCGCAAAGCTAACCAGGCTTTTAACACGTAAAGCCCAGATGTGTATTGGGTATTGATTTTATCTCCATATTCATAATGCATTACAATTATATTTACGATGAGGGTATTTACGATACAGGGAAACTCCTGATTACCTGTATAGGGTGTTCATTAGGGGAATACACGGATCATAGTTCTATAACTTCATTAATACAAGTGCTAATTAAAACCCTTATCCCACAGGGGTAATTACCAAGGATGTATTAACAAAAAAAATGAATATGTTTTTTTTGTAATTAGTTTCTTATTATCAGTATCCCCTCCTTCTCATACCGTGCCATCTTCAACAAAATATAAACACACTGCATCACCATAAAATTTTCTCACCATTAAACAAATGTTTTTCATTAGAAGATTCGCTTAATGGATCTACCCAAAAGTGACAAATCAATCTTTATATTTATAGTGTTTGCTTTAAAGTAAAAAGTTGGACAATCTTCAACCAGAAATACTTGTGTAGAAAACGGGGTATCTCTTTAGGTCAAACACTGGTTCCGGATAATTGAGTTCCGGATATTAGACGTCCGGGTTTTCGATTAACCGGATTCCGGATAGTTGCGTTCCATAAAGAGACACCCGGGTTTTCGATTAACCGGACTACGGATACTTGACGTTCAACTGTACTATTGCTAACCTCCATTCGTCATTTTTGCTATTTCGATCGAAAGTCTGAGTTTCCTTGAGACATAAATATACCTTGATGATCGCTACCACAAATGTTTTTTTTATACATTATGGTAAATATAATTTCTTATTTGTTTTCTCCGGATCGAACCTTTAAAATAATTTGAGGCTAACGATATAAATGACTATACCACATATATATATACAGAGAATGTGTTTCTTTAAAACAATCAATTTGTCAAAATTAAAATCCTGCTGCAATGAAGCTGGTAGTCTTTAGATTTCGATACTAGTGTCTTTCGCCCGAAATCCCAGTACTGCGGGTCGGGAAAAAACTTGGATTCCAAGCATATATAAACCATAACTTTGAAAAGTCTCCTAAGGTAAACATGCTTTATTTTTTTTTTTCATAGAAAGTTACTCATTGAAAATGTCTAAGTATATATTTTATATTATATGTATAATATGTGCTATGTTCCAAGTTTTGAAGAAGCAAATTTGCCAAAGTTTTCAATTTAAGGAAATAATGTATCTAGCCCTATATCACCACATGTAGAGGAATTTAAAACGAGAGATCGTTCGAACATTCTATAATTACAATATATACTTTTGTTGTTGTTGTTGTTGTTGTTGTGTTGACAATATATTTTTGTTTGTTGTTAACCTTTATTCTGTGTTCCACATACGGCTGTTGACTGATGTCTGAAATATAACCAAACCGAGGAGACATATATCGAGGTTCTGATATATTAACACAAATTTTGCGTTTAGATAGAAGAATAAGAAATAAATAAAAATTTATTTTTTATTTTTTCCTTATTCATTTATATATTTATGTTTCATCATCGAAACTCGGGTACCTGTGATAACAAGCGACATTGGGTTCGTAGTAAAATCTACGACTTGATGAATAGTTGTTTACTAGAATTTCGAATTAAAATTAGATCGAACTGAAATCAATCAGACCGGCGCCTATCTGTTGAAAGTCTTGTTGGCTTTATGTTAATATCACAACTGAAATTATTTACAGATATCATGTTTGAATCAATGTTGTGAAATTTAAAACTAAATCAACTTTTTAATAAAGTCGAAACGATTATCTCTGGATATAAGAAAAATATAATAATGCTTGTATTTCTTGTTTTGAATTTTAGTCGGTAAAAAGGAGTTGACGAAAAATGAGTTTGCGATCCATTAAGCAAACAATACTTTGAAAAATTGAACACAGACAATTGTTAGTATGCATTTCTGTGAAGATATTCTTGTTGTTTTAAACACGCTATTTGCTCATCCGATTGTTTATAATCAGAAACATTTTAAATAGTTGACAAGACGCTGGGAGGATCTTGTTTTGTATACATGCTTGTAAACAAATAAATGTCTATTGTAGATGACCCATATCCATTGTTTACATAAGTACAATCCACATGTTACTGTGGGTTTTTATTTCAGATTATTAATTATCAAATGGTATATGGTGTGCGTCAATATTGTTTTGTTGATCAATAAATATTTATAATTAAACTAACCTTGACAAATGCCCTTGATTATTTTTTGTATGTGTCAATTACGTTTTAAAGTACATTCCGTGTAAGCTCTTTAGCATTCCAACGAGACGGACCGCATACTACCTACTAATCTGTTGTACTCGAGAGCTTTGTTCATTACTAAATATATCGGAACCATTAATGCGGGTAATTCCTAAATATCGTGACTCCCAATAGCGATTGTACTTTCCTATAAGTGAAGCCGTTCATGAAATTTCCGTATTAGTATGTCTGCTCTCATAGATTACTTTAGTGGGACTTTCCTGTTGATGTCATTTATTTCTCTAGATTTTTTTCATAAAAAGACCCTTCCCGTAGATCCCTGTGTAATTTCTCTATTAGCATCACCCGTTTGGCCTATTTTTGGGAACGTTCGCTTTCTTGAGTCTCTCAGAAAGGTGAGATTTCCCTTCAAGTGTGGTCAATTTCATGGGATATCCCAGTGTGGCCAATTTCATGGGATATCCCAGTGTGGTCAATTTCATGGGATATCCCAACTTGCTAAAAAGGCCGATCGCTTTTAATAGTATCGCTTTAGGGAAATTTCCTAATAGTTGGGTTACATTATTTCTATGGATTTCCATTTAAAAAAATGTTATTTTGGGATTTCCTCTTTAAGAAGTCCCCTAGCTGTGTAATCGTAGAAATTCCACCGCATGTAATTGTCCCAAGTTCACGACATAACAAATTTGGGACAGAGCGGACCACGCACTATTTTGTCCCGGTACGATACATCATGGTTGTGTAAACATATTACGTTGCCAATACAAATTATAGATTTATAGATTTTAAACAAGGTAATATTTATATCGGAAAGATTCCGGGGATCACATGCTTCAAGGTATAAGGTCATAGGAAGGTCTATACTTATGGACCTGTGCATTATCTGCCTTCAAAATGAAGACTCCAAGACAAGCTCATAATACATGTATGTCGAAAACAAACTGGCTTTAAGTTATCATTCTGTCAAACGAAAATGACACAGATTTGAAAATAAGTCTTAGGATTTTCGTATGTTTTACATGGAAACCCGATTATCAAACGTACCCAATGTACATTTCGTTGAACAAATTTGATGACATTACAGTGAACCTCGTTACACTGCCACCATTGTCCAGCCAGAGATTTTGGCGCTGTAAATTGGTTTAGTGATATATCGAGGGACATTTACTAAGAGGAATGTTAAGAAAAAGAGAAAATGGTGACCTTTTGAAATATGCTGATAGTAAATGAAACAAGGGTCATTATATCGAGGTTTTGCTGTACCTTTGTCACCATAAGTTTACTACTTCTGAACGTTAAGCTCTTTTAAAAAGTCACTTCTGAGCGGTAAGCATCCTTTGTGTCAGCCGCACCCTTCTCTTTCTATACCTAATATCACGGACTTATATAGCAAATCTAATTCCGTGCTAACATTGTACCTGACAAAGTCTCTCTCAAACCATACCGTGTCCTTTATACAGTAAACCCTTCATAAAATGCGATCATTTATCCAGTGATATTTTGGCATTATATAGGGGTTCGGCAATATATTGAGAGAGAAATAAAAGAGGACATTGAAATATGTTGGCGGTAAGACAGATGGCACAATATGACATTATATCAAAGTTTCACTGACGAAAAACCTTCCATACTTCGCACAGACCGGTTTGCTTGCCGGGAAAATAATTTCTCATTTACGGAAAGTGCCGACGGTCCCCGATTGTTCGAAAGTATAAAAGAGCACAGCCTATGGTACTAAGACAGGTAATCCAGTCTATGTATATTTTCGAAGTAAAGCCTGTCGGAGAGTAAACCACGAAAGGCAACCAAGTTCATGTTTTACACAGCCCCATACTGTTCGTTATTATGTCAGAGAACAAGGTTTTATGATTCTCGCACTGGGCCACAAAATTGGCCTTACCGTCACCCCTCCTTTGTTCACTGTAATGTTTCAATGCTATCACGATATCGTACATGATATTTAATATCCCTTTTAAGCCATAAACGTTAGATTTTAAGGTTGCAAAATCCTTGTTTTTTAAAAGAGATATATGTAAACGGGTCGAGCCTGATAAAGATCTGAAAGTGGTTTTATATAACTAATTCACACACGACTTTCTGTAGTTGGCCATACTGCATTGGTGCACCTGCCAACTATTTACATAGGAACTCAGTCATTGAGGTTAAAATGTAGTAGGCTTCTTATATGTGTGTAAAGGTAGTCAGAATGAATTTAAATTAACACTACCTGTCCTGCAGATTTCGAATAACTGTTTAATTATTATCCAAAGTGTCGGTCTTTCATCTTCCGCTAGGGATGTCGGGCCACTTCACTTCAAGAACTGCAATAAATGTCATACGGGTCTCTAGGCCGCCGCTCCAAATAGTTTGACCGGTTGAACCAGGATAGTTCGTTGATGAATTAGGGACGAATCTAGTGGCCAGATGTTGTTTTCTTGCTGGCCACGGCAAAACCTTTCAAGCCAGTTACAGGTCCATTCAAAGATGGTTTTATTTCATTCTTAACGAAACCGAAATCAGACTCTTAATTGGCTTCTAAAACTTTCTCTCGTTTGTGTTTTGCCAAAAATTCCGGGCGTTTGTTTTTGGTCAACAAGGGTTCCGGGCATTGCAGTTTGTATATTGAAATTAATAGTGGTCATATATACATGTATTAGACGCCAAAATGGTGGAAAATTTTCACGACGAAAATAATATTCTGTGTATAATTTTACATTCTAGCCCGATTTCCGTCACTAATAAATAGATTGACCGTAGTTTTGTATTTTACACCATATTAGACCTTACTTTTTCATTCTTTTGACATTTAGATTCACCGGCGAGTCCTGAAGAGACGAAATGGCCAGGTGATACAGTAAAATGTTTACTTTGCTCGATTTCTGCATCTACAAAACGTGACTCTCAAATCGTTGCTTCATAACAACACATTTCAAGTGATTATTGATGATATTAAAACGTGTTAGCACATCAACATGTCAGACAAATTGCTTCTGTAATAAGTCGGAGTACTCAGGTATTCTGCAATTGTTGTTAGTTACGCGTGGAAACCACCGATTTGTTATCCATATAAACATAGTGGTATTGTGTGGTTACCGCTCTCGGCTCATCAATTATAGACGATCATATCCTTCAACGAGAGCGTAACGAAACACCCTGCCTGTGTAGGCTGTGCTCAACATATCTCCTGGGAGTTTTATTTTATAATTAATGACGATATTTACGCGACATATACAAAGAGAACATTTATAACCGCTCGTTTCTGATTTTGTTTTAAGCATTATTTTTGTTTCAATTGGCGATGAATCTACACCAAATATAGTATTTAGGGTTGTAAGATTTTGTAATTGTTTGGTCTGGATTATTGAGTTAAGCGTTCTAATAACAGCTGAGATTAACTGTATGTATGTGCTGGAGACGGCATTTAGGTGTATTTGCCTCCTTGCAATAGCGCAGATCTGATGTCCACTTTAGAGTGCTACCTCACTGATATACCATGCCGGGGGCAACCAGCACAGTATTCCGTCCGGTCACATTATACTTAGAACTGGTTAACCAGCCCTTAACGCTACCATTCAAAGCTGGACGTCCAGCAGAAACCAGCAAATACCAATTCTAAGAGAATACGGGTTTGTATCGGTCAGGGGACCGAACCCTAAACTTTCTTCTCTTTTGGCGAACATTCAACACGAAAGCTAAATGCGAGAGTATTGCCAAGTGAGGCGTTAAGAAAGAAAAAAAAACATTTAGAAAGGAGGGAAATATGAAGATTCCAAATGTTGCCATGGGTGCAAAAGCTAACCCCCAATGCTGCAGTGGATTCCTACTTGGGTATCCTCTCACAAAATGCAATAACATCAGGTAATTCTGAATCCCCGACCAGCAGGGGTAGGAATCAATCCCTTTGTCATGTATTTTTACACCCAACAGGATACCTTTTGATAGATTTTGGTACCCACTGCCCATTACTGTCTTTTATCAGAAAACGTATACCCTGTTAGGAATGTTACGAACAAAACATATTTTAAGAAAATTGTCGTGGTCCTTGAACTTCCATGTCAGCTTGAATATTGGTACTCTTGATGAAGTTTTTTTCTCCGTTACTTGTTTTAGAAAATGCGTCTGCCTTTTATGTCATTGTTGGGAATTCTTACTGATTTAGATGACGTGCTTGTTTGGCTAGGTCGAATCGTTTCGTGACATTTTCAACAACACCAGTCAGTGTTAAAGTCATCAAATCTATATAAAGTCGTATCCTTTTCTGTGTTGACTTCTTTAGTACCCTGTTTCAATATATGCTTGCTTTGTACCGATTTTCGGTGTTTTGTGCTAACTTAGAACAGGTTTCTCAGCACGTACATACTTGATATCAAGGTTTCAGTTTAGAAATGGGGACTGGTATGTGCCAAGTTTCCGTGTGTGGTTATTTGGTATGATTTTGTTGACCAAGGATCTGCTTGTTACAAAGGCTTCACTGACGAAATCACTTATTTGTACCAGTTTTTCATGTGTAGTTTTTATTGATGAGTGTGGATTTGTTTGGTACCCAGTTTTAAGTGTGGGCAATGTTGGTACAAGTTTTCATGAAATATATGGACTTGCTTGGTACAAGTTTTTAGTAAGACCTTGTTCAGCACCAGTTTTCGTTAAAGGTTTGCTCAGTACCAGTTTTTCAGTAAGACCTTGTTCAGCACCAGTTTTTCAGTAAGACCTTGTTCAGTACCAGTTTTCATTAAAGGTTTGCTCAGCACCAGTTTTTCAGTAAGACCTTGTTCAGCACCAGTTTTTCAGTAAGACCTTGTTCAGTACCAGTTTTTCAGTAAGACCTTGCTCAGTACCAGTTTTTCAGTAAGAC
>JAUMHH010219111.1:0-12278 GCA_032359455.1 Chlamys rubida
ATTTCGTCCCGAATGGCAAGTGAGCTTATGCCATAGTGCGGCGTCCGTCGTCCGGTCCGGCGTCAACTTTTTACATTAAACATCTTCTTCTCAGTAACCAAAAGGCCTAGGATGATGATATTTGCCAGTAGCATGCTGGGATAAAGGGCTACCAAGTTTGTTCAAATGAATGACCTTCATTTATTTTACAAGGTCACAGGGGTCAAATATGTTAAAACCTTTTAACGACTTCTTCTGAATAACCAAGAGTCCTAGGGTGATGCTATTTGGCCAGTAACATTCTGGGATAAAGGGCTACCAAGTTTGTTCAAATGAATGACCCTTGACATATATTCAAGGTCACAGGGGTCAAATATGTTAAAAACCTTTAATACAACTTATTCTGAATAACCAAAAGGACCAGGGTGATGATATTTGGTCAGTAACATGCTGTGATGAAGGGTTATCAAGTTTGTTCAATTGAATTACCTTCACCCATTTGCAAGGTCACAGAGGTCAAATATTTTGAAATCTTTAAACAACTTCTGAATAATCTAAAGGTTCAGGGTAATGATATTTGGCCAGAAGCATGCTAGTATGAAAGGTTATAAAGTCTGTTCAACTTAATGTCTTTGTTTGACTTTCAAGGTCAAATGTGTCACATATTTTAATAGATTCTTTTGAATCTAACACTGGTATTTTGCCTGTAGCCGTATTTTCGTCAACTTTTAAGATTACAAGTATAAGATTAATACCAGGTGAGCGATTCAGGCCCATTGGGCGTCTTGTTTTGAATTCCGATCTTGTTATAACATGGTTTCTGTTTTGATTGCTTTATTCCATGATTCCGTTTTTATATTCAACAAAAATATAATCACACGCGCACATGAAAAAAACCCTGATCAAGATGACAATTCTGTAAGGAATTATTTGTTCAAGCTTCAATCCCTGAGATAAACAGAGTAGGACCAGAAAGAGTAATTAATGTAAATTAAAACGTTTGGTTTCATGGTGTCGTGTCCACCTAATAAGGAACTTGTCAATACGACTTCAACGTAAATGTAAGTGCGATTCGGACATAGGTCACTTTAGCAATAATTGCAATTTTGTCGCTCGAGCTTCAAGAAAAAGGCTAATAGATGATACTCGTTTGCGCTGTTCCTGTGCACGAACTTGACGTACGTTCCCAAGTAATTATACTTTTGCAATGTCTAGGAGACGCCCTAAGGCAGAGTAACGATTTTGCAATTAATTTGCTTGGATGTTGGTCAGTTCTTTACTATTTTTGTGTCAAGAACGGAAAACGTTATTGCTGCCACCCCCCTCCCCCCTATTGATACTGATCTCTCTCTCTTCGCAACCTTCTTTTCCTCTTCCGCCTATTTCTTCTCCACCCATCCTTTTCTTAAATAAGAGAAAACCAATCGGATGTAAGCAGAGCTTTGACTGTATATAAATGGGCGTTTGCACTTTAGGAAATACTTCTATTTGTAACGTTCTTAGGATCTGTTTCAATAAACAACATTTTGGCCTCAAATATCACAAAGGACAAAACAGCAGTTTGACTATCTTTTTCCAAAATGTAAGGTGCAGTCACCTGTATGTCAATGTGTGTTATATTGCTATATACATTACGTATAGTATATAATGCTTACGTTCGGTTTTGGTTTTAATTTGTTAAACGTCCTACTAAGAGCTAAGGCCATTTAAAGACGTGCCTTCATGTGTGTATGCAGCCGGAGGCAGGGTGTGTTCGTGTATTTACCCCCTTGTAATAGCGCAGATCCGATGCTGACTTTATTGTGCTGTCTCACCGAAATACCATGCCGACGGAACCCAGCCGTCACACCGCCAGGTCACATTATACTGATTAAGTAGAGAAATAAAGATCCAACATAATGTAATGGGTACAGAAGACGATTTATTTCGATCGCTTTTGTGTCCTGTGTCTCCAAGTAGGGGGGGGGGGGGGGTACCACATTAATCGCCTCTTACGATCATGCAGTGGGTAACAGCAGTTGTGTTTTTTTCCTCGATTCCCGACCCGAACGTGTAAACAGGTAATCTGTGCACAAATCAATCATTGATCAAGATAACCTAACATGCAATGTTTACATCCTCTCACCTATACGTATTGTATGTTTTGTTCTAATTGCTCTATTCCCCCATTTCTTTTTCTTCTGCTTCTATTTTTTACTTAAACTTGTTGTGTCCCGATCTCCCCTCCTCTCCGTTTACTGTTAATAATTGCATACGTATCCCCTCTCTCTATTTCCCCCTCCTACCTTCCCTCTCTGTTCTCATCCCTCTCCACTGCCCTTTTCCCTACTCAGTTTGCAATTAACGAGGACTAAGGCGTTGTCGATTTTACGTGTAATTACAGACATATCCTGAGCTATCAGTGGACGGCTACTGACGCTGAGCCTGATTGTGCCTGGGACTAGAAGCACGGTAGCCGATGAATGCGATCGAGTGAGTAGTGCAGTATACTCAGTCCTGGAAGGTAGGAAATAACGCTGCTGCTAGCGTGTATAGTATGGACTGGTCACTTCACGGCTTCTACTCATATGGAGCGGTTCATTGGTCGACATAGCACGTGTTGTGTTTCCCTTGATTACTGAACCCACTCGCACGTGGAGGTGTTTTCTTCGAGACTGGACCTTAAGGACCACATTTTTTTTCTTTTAATTTGAAACCACCATTATTTTCCTATAAACACCTTGTAATTTAATGTTAATTTTACTTTCAATTCACACGACGAAACCGAGGAGGCTTCAAGTTTCTGTGTCAAAATCGCATTGCTGAAATTAACATTGGAATTGCAAGCTAGATCTATCCCACGCAGCTGTAAGACATCTCATGCCAACGGAACGTAACACAAGCTCTCTTGCATACCAAGTACAAAATCTACATGGGGACCTAAAACTAATATAAGTGGAGTTTTATCTGGTCAATATCAAAGTTTCCCAGCGGATATATTACTTACCTGAAGAATTCAACCGTGATGGCACCACTAGCGGTAAGTAAACACTTTCAGTAGTATTCGGCTGCTTAACTACTTTAAGGTAAAACATGTTCCATACTTCTTAGCTGTCTCCATGTTGCGGTAGGGGATATATATGTAGATCTTAGAGCTACTATGGATTTGTTGTATACTTTAAAATAGTAGGAGCCACTATAAAAAGTGAGTGACAATTTTACATTATTTGAATGTTAATGTTATACAAATGTTCTATATAGCTACATTTCGGATAAGCACGGTGTTCGACTTTTGGTTAATTAAAATAAAACATCGTTATTTTGTATAATATATTTTTATTTCGATATTGAATTATTTATTTAGAGGTTTGACAAATGGCAATCATTTTGAACCAGAAAACATCAATTTTTTAGAGAACACAATTTATTTTTAACCAGTTAAGTGTGTTTGTAAGCCAATGGTGATTTTATTGAACATTGGCGCCCTAGGCCCTCACGGGTTTCTTAGTCGTCAAGATTTATATTGTATTTAGATAAACAGTGGGATGGATTCAGTTCAGAAAGTTATAACATTTGTTGAGGTTTAATACAACCGTTGACCAGGTACTTCAGTTTAAGAGAGCGACAGAAAAAATACGTGAGGTCAAGGGTTCACATCATTTGTTTGCCCCGTTGCATGTCATTCATTTTGTGTTAATTTATTCATATAAAATTTCGCGAGGTATGGTTTTCTTTTCACAATTTATTTATCAAAGCAAACATCCAGTGTTTGGTAGTGGTACGAGGGTCTTTAAAGATACAGCCTAATTTATCATGACATGTATCTCCTTCCCAAAGAGTTCAACACACACTGTTTTGTTATGAACTGTAGTTTGGACCATTTTTATATAATTCTGTAAATACACATGAGAAAACTAAACAGAAACGAGGGGGCACCAGCGAAATTACCTGTATAACCCTACTGACATAAACGGAAGAGGGGCCAGATCTAGCTTATGCGGTTCAGTGTGGATTCATGTTTTATTTATAATCAGCATTTCCCATAGTCGAGCGACTTATAAAATTACCAAAGCTATCAATTGTTTGTAAACTTCGATACATACATTTTTCCAAACTGAAGGAATCTGTTAAACCTGCCTTTTGTGTAGAACAATAAGCAGAGTTTGTTGTTTTATAACAAAAAAGCTGTTGCCGTGTTTATTTGAATAAATAGTGATTTTTCAAACATAATCGTTGTTCTTCCTCCATACCGAGAACTAGCCAGCTGTGAATGAGTTTTCTCTAATTCCAGTAAATATTGGTTGACAAAATATATAGAATCTGTAGAATTTGTGTGTGACGTCTTTTGAAACCACAGCTTCTTACCTGAAGTAAATCTAATACATTTAAAAGATAGTTAATAAGTTAGATGATTTTACTGTTAATATCGAACTATTATCACAGGACATTTGTATCATTATACATTTATCAGGAATAAAGTGTACAGTTGTGTGAACAAACAACGCACCAACTATAGCGTGTGCACATCGTGGACACACCGTCCGCACATCGTCCACACATGGTGCACACAACTATGCGATTAACAATCGTTTGCCCCGTTGTGCGCGTCTCTCCGCACAAATGTACGGTTGAGTACAATTGGTCGATCAATATATCGGAATGAAAAAAGTCCGGAAGGCTGGTATGGAATAAGGAACACTGTATATATCAATTCCTCGTTATATTAATTAAGATTATGTTCAGTTTTGCAATGTTATACATTATCACAGTGACTGTTGGACTGTCAGAATGTGTTTGGCTACCAGGTAACAGAACATGTAAATAACATTTTGATGAGTGACCGGAGTTTATCTTGCGCCCTGTGCTTGGTTTGGTTTGGTTTAGTATTGTTTAACGTCCTATCAACAGCTATGGTCTTTTAAGGACGTCCCCCCCCCCTGTGTGCAAGATATATGCGTGTGTGTTTTGGGAGGCTGCGATATGTTCGTGTTTGTCTCCTTGTGATAGCGCGGAACTGATGCCGACTTTATAGTGCTACCTCACTGAAACATACTGCCGAAGACACCCAGCAGGACACCCAACCCGGTCACATTATACTGACAACGGGCGAACCAGTCGTCCCACTCCTAAATCGTTGAACGCTAAGCAGGTGTAGAATACTACCATTTTTACAGACTCTAGTATGTCTCGGCCAGGGGACAGAACCCAAAGCCTTCCTCACAGGGACAAACACTCAACTAAAGGCCAAAAGTGAGGCATTGTCAAGGGAGACATTAGGAAGAAAGTTGTTAAGAAAGGTGAGAAAAGATAAGATCACTAATTTAATCGGTCCCTGCAGGTAGGGCGTAAGAATTGTACCTGCTGCCCCCATTGCATGATCGTAAGAGGTGACTAAATTTGGGATGTTATCTTTTCTCTTCTTTCTAAACAATTTTCGTCTTCCTGATGGCTCCCGCTCACCTTGACTTTCACACGTTGACCAGTTACGTAAGTGCCCCGGGTTGCGAAACTACGATCCACGTACATGTGCAAATGGCTATGTTTACCTGTACATGTATATGGGTTTTGTTTTGTTTTTGTATTGTTTAACGGCCCATCGACAATGTAAGTCATTTAGAGCCAAAAAAAAGAGACATTCACGGAAATAAACACATCAAACCAAAATTTAATAGCTTAAAATATGTAAAGGATTAAAGAAATATATCAATATCGAACAAATTGGCTGCACAATATATAATACTTTATTGTAAAGATCAATAGAGTGTAAATAGACAAATATTAAGTGCACAGAAACTGTATCGAATAATCTTTTCATAGAGGGTACATCATAAAATCTGTCACGTAATTGTGAACGTGTCTATATATGTTATAATTTTACTACATGTTTCGATTTGGGTAGTTTAAAAAAACACCGAAACACCTTTTTTTTAATTTAAGAAAAAAGCTTATATATGTAGCTGTATATAGAAACATTCTTAAAAAATAAAGTTTATGTGTTTAAACACGAAACCTTATAAATTGTAAAGCCATTTCTCAATTAACACCAACCACGATTGTCATCGCACAACGTTCGTCCATCATCCGCACAAATGTGCGCACGCAATAATCGTCCAGATTTTTAGCATTCGCACATCGCGTGACACCGCACACCGTGTAACGTTGTGCGATCCCACAACTGCACCTCCATTAACAGAATACTATTCATCACTATCAAAATGTCACTTGATGGATTACCACAACAGTATGGATGTGTTGATCGATTGTTTCTTGGATATTTTGATCTTTAAAAAGTACACTTAAGAACCATTATATGTTACATTAAGACCATCAGGCTATTACTGTGCCTTTCATTGACAGAATGTTTGGACCCATCTTTGATTAATGCCCTGAAACAGTTGCACTTTTCGTTTGTCAAAATTTCTCTGAGAATGTAACAGAGTCGCCACTCCTTCATGTAATTGTTGCTCCGGGTATTTGCCAGAATTACCCCCGTGCTTTATTTCTCTTCATGAACACACTGACAAATGGTTATAAAAAAGTTTTGATGGAACAAATTAGCAAAATACATTTTCATATGTTCACGAACGCTTATGGTCAACAGTCATTTCGAATTAAAATTCAATAAATCAAAGGAGAAAATAAAATTTGACGAATGGAAATAAATCACGGAATAAAACGTCTACCTTTATTTGAACGAGATTGTTCGATTACAGATGTTTTGTACTTGTGTTTTGTCGACATTGAAAGCCCGTAAAATCAAATTTTTTCTCGCATGGACTAAGCAATTGCTGACTCTATCGGACATTAATTGAATTTGAAAAGACTAATTGAATAAAATCTGAAAAAAATTCTTTTCACTTCAATTATAATTGCTAAATGCAGTGCTCTTTAACACGTTACGTTGATGCATTCCATCTTCTTTAGTGATACAATACAGCAGTGATACCATAGAGCATCGTTTCGTATCTAATATAGCAATAAAGGACTCGTAATTCGGGGAATATGTCGTAATATGGAACTAGAAAGTTATATTAATCACTACTTTGCCTCGGTCAATATTTCCTTGTCAGGTCTATATTTCCACATTGTTAACCTCAAAAAAACTCCATAACTGCTAAATATATACATATTATCGCAAAGTAAAGGGGTAAAATAGATATTGTCATTTTCATTTTTAAATATAACCTACGAGTTTAAGCGAAGGTAATATTTTATAATTAGATAACGACACCGCATAAAATGTACCATGTTCAGTCACTGAATGTCTGGTTTCGTTGCTTACTTATGAGGGTACTAATTATGAGGGTACCTGTTACTGTATACACGTCTGTATTGATCCGAGATTCGAGAGCATTGTACGGTAGCAACAGAAATGACTGGTTGATGTTCGTCTCCGACAATAACAACGGCATCCTCACGATTTCAACGGAAAGTAAATGTGAAACTTTGATTTGTTGTTGCAGTACAATGTTTATACACAGACGTGTTATACACTTGTTATCAGGTTGTGTCGACCTTCAGTCAACTCAAGAAAATGTCTATAATAACATTACATGTCTTAAATCTGTTTTCGAAATCATAACTGTATTTTCAATTTTAGACTTTCTGAAAGCTGTTGGTCTTGTTTAATAAAATTTGAATCACCATAACCACTTTCAATATTTAAATTGACATTTGTCTTTTACCTTTAAGTTTGTTTGATGTTTATATTCGCAACAAAACTTTAAAGAATATCTCAGTTAGGAAAATATTAACGCTATAACATTGTATTACAACAAAAGGTCACATTACATTATGCTGGGTTCCCGGACATGTATGAATACCAGGTAATGAAAAGGCAGATCGCGCTGCCAAAGCGGCCTTATTGCTACAGTACCACCTGTTGATTTTAAAGTTCATTTTACAGATTTTACAACCATTAATAAAATAAATTGTAAGGTCAAAGTGGCAAAATAATTAGAATCAATGTGTAGACAATAAATTACACTGGGAGTATGAGAAAAAAAATGTAGCTATTTATGCATATTGTACTAGAAAAACCTTTGAAAAATTAAAATAGTACAAAAAAAATGTGTCAAACCAAAAATCGGTGAATGGTATCCAAGCTATAGAGAAAACCGCCGAGTCGAGGTTGTCTTTGCCCGTCTCTGGATAGGTCATTCCTACATAACCCATTCTTATTTATTGAAAAACGAAGACCAGCCTCAATGCATAGCATGTCAAGAACCATTTACAGTGAGACACTTGTTATTAGACTGTTATTAGATTGCATTGACCTTCAGCCAACAAGACAATATTTTTATGATAATATAACAGATCTCAAATCACTTTTCATAAAAGTCAGTATCTCTACAATTCATATCTATCTAAAAACTGTCGGTCTGTTCAAAAAGATATAACTTGACATGTTTTGTCTACTTTTATTGGCCCTAATGACCTCTTATGTGTTGATTGGCCGTTAAGCGTTTAATAATAATAATAATTCTTCGTAGTAAAGACATTCGTAAATTGTCTGTTTATTATACATGTACCATAAACCATATTTTTAAAACTAAATTTCTCGATCATTTAATCTTAATCTTTCCAATATCATTGTCTGGTAAAAAATAATGAGTTTGATAAAAACATATTTTGTCATAAAATCTATGGATTGTCATGGATTTATTTTATATGTTATATAAATTCAGTTTTGCCTATAAGGTTTATTAAATGTAAATTTTGATTGTTTCCAAATTTTGACAGTTACTTTCTGAAAGAAAATTTATAGGATGTATTTGTGTGCTGCGTGTTGATTGAAATTCTTTAACAGAAGCTTGAATTCAATTGTCGAATTGGTTTGAAGGTATGTTTGTCCAATTGATTAACAGTCTGCATTGAGGGTCTAACCAAAACATTATCTGAGAGGAAAAACCTGCCGTGAACGTATTTTTATACATATTTATAAACATTTCTTACGAAAATAATGTTTAGCTATTATTAGCATTCCACACACCATCCATGTTGATTTTTGAAGAGTTCGCTTATAGAACATTGTGACATTAATTGTCACCCGATGACGCCATGCAAATCAACCTATTAGATATGGAAAGAACAGATATAGTGTGCCAAATAGGACAGTGTTTTTCCTCGCAGAAGTTCAGTGTAAGTATAATGCTACATGTCTTAAATCTCTTTTCAAAACAATAAACGGCTCTCCAATATCAAGCTATTTGAAAGCTGTTGGTCTGTTCCAAAAGATGCGAGTCACAATAGCCACTTTTCTTATTCGAATTGACGTTTTACCTTTTCGTTTGTTTAATATCATTTTCATTTTACATTTGTTTTTATCCACTATTTATTTACCCTTATGACATCTAAGGTGTTGTTGCGCCTTTTAGCTTGTAATAACTTCCTGCTCAGAAGATGAATCCATACCCTTCCATGTTAATATAATGTATGAACAGCGAGGATTAATGTTGGATCAAAAACAGGTGTTACCCTAGTCAATTATCCTAAAAACACTTAGATAAATTTCAATACTTCATTGTGCTATTTAAAACAAAAGAAAAGCAAATATTGAATTTCTTCCAAGATAAGTTGAACTGAGATATACAATAATAATAAGTGTGTCCCTGTGAATAGGATTATTTCTATGCCGACATATCCATTTCCATACCAGATAAAAAGTGGGGAGGGATTGAGACGTATTATTGCGGAAGACTTATTTTAAAGATCAGGATGACCTATGGTCCTTACAATCGTTTCTTGAATAAATGAGGCTGGTTCGACACCTGGGGGATAGAGAGGGCGGCGCCCCAAGAAAGGACATTACCTAAAATCCTGCTTTTAAACACTACTCGTTAATGCCAAAAGTAGATTACAATAATTGCAGTATGAAACATCATTTAGAAACAATCACTTCTTATATAAATGAGGCAGGTTTAACGACCGTTGACAGCGAGACGGAGCCTCAAAAGGAGAAATCTATTCAGATTTAGGTGTAAATGCTTTCTTATAACTTTCTCGACAAATAGTTTCCCACTGCTGACCAAAACTACCATAATGGAAAACAAATTCTTAGAAAATGTCATTGAAAGTTGAAAAATTACCATTCTCCCTGCTCAGTCTTTGTAGTCAGATGACCGTTTAGGCCCATGGGCCTCTTGTTATTAGAAGTTGTTTGTTTCTTGTTCAATCAAAATTTTATAACTCATTTATGTTTACAGCGCAAAAATTTCTAACACATTGAAACGACATTAAGTACGGCCAAGTAAATTAAATTATAATTGTAATTTACTGAATACGTCATGAAGTATATTCTGCTGATATTTCTGACAACACGAACAGTTCCTTAACAATCCTCACTCCACCTATGTCCTCTCACAATACATCATCACAACATGACTAATTCGATTAAAAAAATACAAGAACATCCATGTAAGATCGAAAAATCAATATAAAATTTATAAGGGAATTAATGTCAGTACAATGCGTATAAAGCATGCAATTTCTTTTACACATGATGGGATTTTTTTTCCAGACATCAGACAAATTGCGGTAGCGATAATTCTATCAGCTCGGCATACTATAAAAGCCACCTTTCGATATCGATTGCATTTTGTAACAATCTCAATCGCGAGACGTTCCTTTAACCCGATTCCAAGTGATAATAGATGCACGCGCGTGTTAACAAATTTAACGTTTCAATAGAGTAGTTATGTCTTTTACTTACACTTCTCCTATCCTAAATGCGGGCACAAAGTGTAATGATCATGCGAAGTATTTTGAGAACTCCCATGTCCTTCAAAGTTTCCGAGAAATTAGATTCCGAATCTTCTCCGTTTTGCCTCATTAAAGGCAAACAGCTTCTTGTTCGTTTGTGCTCATTGTTTTGATGAGGTCTGTATTTCTGTCACTCATTGCTTTCTGAACAATCATACATGACATAATATATATTAATAATATAATTATATAATATCCTATAATATTTGTGGAAGGGATAACTAAATTTGAGCTATGCTTCTATCATGAAAATACTCAAGGCAAGATACACGTACGACGACGCGCAGAATCCGTGCAGATTGTATTATGTGTAACAGTATTTGTTTATGTATTCCAGTATTTCCTTGATTGTGTTTGGCAAGAAAAAAGTTCCTGAATAAAACAAATTATTGTTGTCAATATTGGTACATTGTATGTGCTTTTATAATGGCAGTGTATCAGCCAAACCTGATGATGTGAAGATTTCATGAATACTTTATTGAGCGATTGCGGGTACATATACTTGCTCGATACTTATTGGCCGACGCATTTAACACTATGTTTAGCTTGTTTGCTTAGGTTCAAATGTTCTCAAAAGAGCTAGGTTCATATGAAGACGGGTGAACATTTCGTGAATAGTTTATTGAGGGGTTACGCTCTTAATGTACTTGCTCGATTCTGATTGGCCGGCGCATTCCATACTCCAGTTTTTGGGAAATTTATTATATATATATATATCCAAAACTATACGGTGGAGGTACCAAACCAAACTGGGACCCAATGTTCCTTGTTCGGAAGTTACAATACCCCTATCCAACACCTTGATTCTGCTGGGGCCCTTATTAAGTGCAGCTTCGGATAACATTTAATAAACACAGCAAGTCTATTCTTTCCCCGAGCCTGAAGGGAAACAACATGAGCGGAATCCATACGAAATTGATTAGATTATTTCCTTGATTCTAATAGTCCGATGGAATCTGGACAATGTGTTTCCTATATCTTGATGGATTTCAATATTTTTGCGCTTGCTCCCATAATTTCCATGCTTCTTATACGTTTTAAGGCGAGCAAAATGCGTGCATATTTCATAACATGCAGAAAACGGACACTTCATAAATTTGGAACTTGTCTTTTTCAAGACAACTTATTTTAAATTCTGATCCTAGCTGATTCTGTTCTGTTTATAAGATGGATTTTTATAAAAAAAAAAAAAAAAGGGGGGGGGGGGGTTGGGGGTTGATTTGGCCTATTACAATAGTTTTTTTGATTTTAGAAAAAGATCTTTCAACCACTTGTAACACTTTTTATAAGGTCGCAGTATTTGTGTTTGTTTGTTGGTGGGGTTTAATGTCCTGGCAACAGCCAGGGGCATATGAAGATTAGTGCCTAGGGAGACACCGCCGAGAAGAGAAAGCAGAAAGAAAACAAAGACAGGAAGGATCGGAAACGAAAAAGATAGGGGCGTCCTGCTGGGTTTCTTCGGCAGTATGTTTCAGTGAGGTCGCACTATAAAGTCGGCATCAGTTCCGCGCTATCACAAGGAGACAAACACGAACATATCGCAGCCTCCCAAAATACAC
>JAUMHH010219122.1:0-12278 GCA_032359455.1 Chlamys rubida
GGGGGGGGGGGGGGGGGGGGGGGGGGGGGGCACTAGGCATTTGATGACATTTGCTGTTGAAAGGACACATTAAACCCTTTAAAACAAAATATCTTTTCAGTTTGTGAAACAATCTACCGCTTCAACAGGAGTTAACAAGAGAAATATTTATATTCTATGGTATTACAATTTTGACAACGATCGTCTTTTTGCCTTATTCCACCTAAAAAATAATTTGAACATTCCTCAAAGATGATGATTGGGTTAAGAACAGCAACAAACTGATCAAATGCATTATCACGTATTTCTGGATGACGGGGACCGCAATACGCTATTTTTGCTTTTCCAACCTCGTTGTTTACATCAACACCGTCCCGCGTGAGACAACTTCTACTTATTTTACATGTGTCAATGATATTTCTTTCCTAATAAAGAATAATACATGAATGATCATATCCGTCTCAAAGGAGGCGGGGTTGATAACTATTATAAATTGGTTTGGTTATAAATTGCTCAACAGCTGAATTCATTTAAAGGCATGTCTCATGTGTGTAATGCTTGCGTGCTTGTGTGTATATTTGCTGAATGTAGGGTATGTTGATGTAATAGCGCGGATCTGATGCCGAGTTTTAAGTGCTACCTCATTGAAATACTGAAGACACCCAGCACAATATTTCACTCGGTCATATTATACTGACAAAGGGTAAACCAGTTGTTGCGAGAACCCAAAATCCTGAACGTTAAGCAGGGAACATCACCTATCATTATAAAAGACGTTGGTATTTCCCAGCTTTGAGACAGAACCCATTGCATAACCCACTTTGAAAAACGCTCAACACAAAGGTAACACTCATGCATTGCCCAGTAAGGCACTAGGAAACAAAAGGGTTTTCCGGAAAAAGGGATTAAATATAAAGATCCTAAATGTTGCAATGGAGGCAGCAGCTCCATTGTAGTTTCTTCATTTGGGACCTAAGATAACACTACAATTACATTATTCAAACTTTTATTTAAATAAAGTCCATCTTTTAGTACGATACTCAAAACCTACCTATAGTTGGAGTTGTTCTGGAATGAGCTGGTTCTACCGTAGTCACGTGATTCTGGTGATGGCCTGATGACGTAGTTGTGCACTGTCTATTACAGAAGTCCCCGGAACAACACGTGGAGCAGCCACTATTGGAATGCAGACGCTGGCAGTTCTGTTGGACAAACAGTCTTTTATATTTTTTAAACTTGTCATTATGTTTTTAAACCCCGATTAATTGCAAAAACAAGTTGAAATTGATATTGGGGGCTTTTAACCACATTGCGTTGTTTTGGCATGATAAATTTCCTGAAATAAACTAATCATGTTCATAAACATAATATAACACTCAAAACAATTCTAAGAAAAATATGTTCTTAATAATGAAATAATTGCTAAATAACTTAATAAACAATGATATGATACATAATACAATATTAGATTGCACATAACATCAGTCGGTCAGAGTAGAGTAAACTTTTAATAAGATTTGGATAAATTACACAAATAATAGGGTGTGCTGTAACCGAAAACTAAAAACAGAAAACGATATCCTGGCAGAATACCTTTAGTTCTTTGTGCGACAAAATATCGTGGGAATTTAAGGTATTGTCTTCATTATTTGAGTAAATAACGGATACGATCTCTAGTATTAATAAACATATATATCTTAACGTAAATTAAATAAATATATTTCAATTGTGATTCATTCCCTTGAATATACTTGTTAAGGATCTGTATCTGTTTGAAAATACAGAAACAGCAACGTTTGAATGAAATAATAAACATTACACGTATTGTTATCAAGCTTTCAATTGTTTTAAAACATTCTAAGGAGAATTGTTCTTGTCAGTGGACATTTACAAAAATCAGGAAGAAAACAGATTCAAATAGTCTTTTTTAAATAATGTACAAAAATATTCTTGAGTTTTACCAAAGTAATGAAGTTCTATGCACCTGGGTTCAATGTGGATTTTATTGATAGGTCCACTTAATAGGGATAAAAAGTCCCAGTGGTAAAGTAATACAAACATTGGCTCTTTCCAGGAGGCCATAGTCCCAGGAATCTGATCGGTAGATATCATTACGGAAGACAACTTTAAAATTTGTTTGACTCAGCTAACTGGTTGAATGAACTTCCATTTTTTTTTTACCATTTAGTATGATCAAACCCATTATACGTAAACTTTTGTTATATGCAACGGATATCAAATAATTGTGGAGAAAAACTTGATGTGTTGATACGTTGTCGCTTTCCAAGAGAATTATAGAAAAAAATCAATGTTGAGCTTTCAATGAAGCTAAAACTGTATATAAATTAAATACCCTGGACCTGTATTCGCATGGAAGTTATTTACTCAAACCATCGTTAATGAATTTCAGAAAAACTTCGGATGCAATTCAAACGTAAACACGTCTACCGGTAGTCAACTCATCTGCGCGTTTACTTAAAACACCTATAAAATAAAATGAAAATTAAGACTGTATATTGTACTTCTTCAACAATGCCCGATTACCTGAAACAGCCATTTACGCTAATTGAAAAAAATATGTAAATTAAAATAAATACTAATCTTTTGTGTTTGTTGTATAATTATGTTGTTTATTCAAACCATTCAACAAACACATTTATATTCAAGTATACTGGTCGATACTTGAGCGTTCAAAATTGTTGTTAAGCTATTTAGGCTATACACAACTGTTCACAAGTGTGATTACCATGGGAACAACCATAAGAACGTAAATGATATTACCTGCGTGGCCTTACATCCCATCTGATAATGTCCTGGGGAGGAGTTATGTATGTAGCATGTCTAGAGAAAAATGCCGAAAATAAGAAATAATCAATATACATACAGTTTCTCCAATGTTCTTCTTAACATATATTAACTAATCACCAGATTGCACCTCCGTTAAGAATCGGAAGGTTTCAGGTTTAGTCGTCACAACATTAAGTGATATGACAACGATAGTATACCAAAGTCCTTAAAAATGGTAGTTGTTATCCCCTGCTTAACGTTCAGCATTAAGGGGAATGGCAACAACTGGTTCACCCGTTGTCAGTATAATGTGACCGGGCGGAATGCTGTGCTGGGTGCCTTCGGCATGGTGTTTCAGTGAGATAGCACTATAAAGTCTGCATAAGGTCCGCACCATCACAAAGAGGCAAGCACACCAACATACCCTGCCTCTTGCACACACACGCACCCACGCATACACTACACACATGGAGGTACATCCTTAAATTACCTTAGCTGTTAATAGGACGTTAAACAAAATCAAACCAAACCAAACCACAATGTGAATGTATTTCTGTTCACCACAATGTAAATGTGGGACTTGACTTAATCGATCTTTGACGACCATGTGGCTCAATTGGTAGAGCATCTGTCTAGAGTTCAGAGGGTCCCGGATTCGAACCCCGTGCACTTTTCCATCTCCTGTTCCATGTACAATAGTATACATACATAGTTTTGTACTGCATGTTTCTATTTCGTTTTTATTTTACAGTTACAAATGTATGCCATAACAATGTTAATGATATTACATATAAAACTACAGTCACGTTACCTCTCATGCACTCACGAAGACTATACATCTGACTGCTTTCGTCATCAGCAAATATCCGTATAAAACTTTCATTGTTACTAACTTTAGGACACATTTATAATGGCTGCTGGAACTGAAGCTCTAGATGCGATAGATTTTATTTTATTTCGAAAATTTTGATAGTTTATGTTTCCGCAGCTAATACTGATAAAAGATTCATGCATTACACATGCGTTTTTTTATGTAAGCTTAAGCTTGCTTTGTTACATGTAATCTTTACATGGTTTGAAGGGATACACAATATACAGTACTGTAACTGTCTAAACAAATGTTATTCTTACGATTTTGTCAATAAACTGGTCGTTCATTTGCCTACGAAACCCTACACACCTATAACTATAGACCATGATAAAGCCTGGCGTTACCCAACCTTGTGTGTGTCGGTAGGAATGACGAAATCAGGCGTGGCCTAAGACTTGCAATGTACTTAGTGTGTGATTGCGGATGACAATTTTCTGTTTACAACGCCTTGAGAAACTGACCCAACCACTATCAGTGCATGGTTTCACTAAGATTATCTTGAACCGGAAGCTGTCTTGAGTAAATGTCATTCTGTAAATTAATGAAATATATTTCCAGTGCCGTCATATAAAACAGAATTATGTAAATAAGACTTATTTTTACTTATCCCCGGAACAGGAAGTGTCTGATGTCTGACCATCGTATGATACAATAAGTGAAGGAATCTATCAGACAGATCGGTACAATTACCACCGGAACCGGAAATACATATAATTTGTCCGCCAGACCATTAGGCAAATAACTGTGTTCTCCTCGTGGATAATGTCATTAATTACGTTAACACCACCGATGTTTGTGCGATAAGCTTTTACTTTACATGTTTGCGTTACGTTACATTAGCGCCGTGTATTGTCCGACTTTTATATCTGATAAAAGGTTTCTTGACAAAAAGTGATCAAAGAAACCAATTTAATAATTTCTTCGCTTTTAGCTCTCAATTTGACAGGGATATGAGGCTTGTCAAATTCCTGTTGGTGGAAGCTGATATTCAGATATATGAATTGTGTAAATTCAAGTTGAATCGATGCTGAATTTTATATTGTACATGTAGTCTTTGATTATTATGCGATTGTTCCAAGTTAAAACTTAACCTACATTGATATAGATCTTTTCAGGTTTAATGAGCAAATAAAGTTTCTAATTGCGAGGAACGACTAATATTTTTTTCGGAAGTGTATTTAAAGACGTTTGGTGATTTTTTAAAACCTTCTGTATCTAAAGTCACGTTGTAATAGGGTTTGTGTATAATCCTAAATAATCCGTCTGTAACTTGTTATCTATAATCCGTTTGCACCCTTTCCTTTCTTTGTTGCCGTGCAAAAGAATTAGCTTACTTGTAAAACGTAATACGATTTTATTGGTTGACTTTCAAGTCTGATTTTCTTTTTGATTAGCGATTTCCCTGGTTTACTTCAAACCCAGTTATATATTTTACTGCATTAAAGTTTAAGTAGTGTGGTGGTACTACTCTATCTTAACAATCGTCACTTCCTGCTGATAAGAAATCTTTGTTGTAATGTAACGGGACAAAGATGTAGATTTCCGCCATGTCAGCTCCAACAATCAATATCGCACGCACTTCCGCCGGAACAGGAAATCTGTCGATCCTGTCTCCCTGTTACTTAATTAAAACTCCGTTACAGTTGATCAATCAAGGCACGGGGACACTAACGTCATTCTGTATAGCTAGTCGGTCTGTAGAGGCGAGAGAATCAGGCAAAATCTCAGTAACTTGTATGTACCAACGTTTTCTACGATAGCGGTATCTGAAAATTGGTTCCTATAGTTCCTAGTTCCGTTTAGTAAAAAAGGAACTGGGAACCAGACCCTAGTTCCGTATAGTAAACGTATATGTTTTTTTTGTAATTATTCCCCTCTCTACCTCCCAAAACGCAAATTCCAAGGCGCATAGTGTTTTAAGAGGCTATGCAAGTCTTAATTTTTGTCTGAAAGGTTGTAGGTTTAAAATTTAAGATATTGCTATGCATCTTCATATTTTCGTTTTGCGAGGTACAGAATGAAGGAACTAAAATATATATAAACGTGTACTATGAGGTCTGGTTCCCAGTTCCGTTTAAGAAAAAAAGTAACTGGAGTTCCCGGTGGATTATTAGAGGCTGGTAATGATGTTTTCTGAGACACAACTAGTATCTTGGTCCAAGTTCCATTGATGGTGTTATTTCCGTTTTTAACGGATCTTTCTTAAATGGAACTAGGAGCTGGGAATTGGGAACCAACTTCAGACTCAAAATAAACGTATGTACATGTATTACAGGTTTAACGGCTAAATATTAAGAATGATAAAAGACATTTTTGATGCCGCACAAATACAAAAATATAAAAAGGTTTATTGTGGCATCAAAATGCAAATGCACCATGTGGTTTTCCCGTCATGCGAAGTGTGATTTTGACATCCAATCAAATGTCCTGGTATAACGTATGTTTTGACAGGTTACGTGCCATTCCTTAAACTTTAAAACACTTAAAAGTATATCACGTGCATTCTGTCGTACGTACGGAAGAGCCTTAGGAAAGAAATAGAGCTATTCAGTCGAAACTTCTAGTTAAATTGTAGCAAAACGAAAAAACATTATTTATTTACCTTATCAAATATTATCTGTATAGCCATCAATTTAATTGCTTTCTTTGATTACGTTTTCCCCGATTTCTTATATACTGCTACTTTTCTCGTTGTTTTCTTATGGTTACCGATACTGAATACACACGTGACATCGATTGTTTTATCACAAATCAGTATTATCGACACAAAGTATGTATTAGTAATATGTTTTTTATTCTGTTTGACAGAAAGATTTGGCATATTGCCTGGTAAAGCCCTGTTTATTACAATACAGCGTATAGAACAAACGTAATGGAATGTTCTCCGCCACATAACCCTCTTACCCAGCCAACTTAACGTTTATCCAAGGAGCAACGCTGATCCTTTAATTCAGAAATGTTTATACACTGTAAGAACAATCACACGTTTACAAGACACCCTATCCCGTCTTTGCGTATTGCAGAGTTATCTTCTCTTGTTAGCAGGTATTGATTGTTACGTCATTTGTTTGTGAGAGTAACGTCATCAATTTTTGAGAAAACGACGTAATTTTCTCACAAAAACCAATGACGTAACAATCAATACCTGCTCACAAGAGAAGATAACTCTGCAATACGTAAAGACGGAATATCATATCTTACATTAACTAAACTAATTGATAATATATTTTTTTAAAGAATATCTCATAAATTAAAGTTTGTATAAAATGTCTGATAAGTTATCTGCAATATATAAGATATCTCATCGTTTTTATGAAATACATGATCGGCATTGCTCTTTGAATACATAAAAAGGTATGCCCCTACCATTAACGTTGTTATGGATTAAAGTCTACGAATATGTTTAGGGTTACGTTATTGCATTTGTGTGTGAACGACGTCAATGATGAAAGAAGATATGGTGGCGACGTCGAGAAAAGACTTTGTCCTGAGAAATAATGATAATAAATCCCCTCGCATAATTCTATATTTGATAATATTTATTAGATTTATACATCTTATCACTAAGTATACATCATCTCCTTTTAGACTCGATAAGATAGGAATGAAAACTTATATCATGTTTTATATTGAAATACTCTAGCTCTATTTTGTATGAGCTGAAGGCATAACAACTTTATATGTACATGTGTATATTGCTTGTGTTTAATCTAGGATACGGCCCGGCATCACATGTACTACCTGGTACATGTATGACGCCACAGTAAGGCTATGTCCGGTTTCACGTGTGTCACAAGCTAAATAAAATTTGACGTGTGTACCTAATATTTTGTGAAGTCACATGTCCTGAGTGGAATGTCGTTCCAAAGGTCAATCTCCGATTTAGTCAACGTCCCATGATACAACGGTACACCCTTATCCAGAATTTCATAGGGAAGATAGCGCTGGGTAATAAAGGGTCAAGCATCAATTTATTACCCCGCCTAAACACATGGCACATGGATTACTTCGACCTAGACGACAAACAAGCAAATCATGTCTACCATAGCAACAATCAAAAGAGTCAATTTAATTTTCTATCATAAATTAAGGTATTGTGTACATGTGTATGTCTGATCTGTGCGGACTGACCGCTGCACCAGTGGCCGGTTGTTTATTACTGGTCATCTAGAGAGTTGAAGGTCAGGTGACGCGATCATTGACCACTTCCCTGTGTAAAGTAACCAACGTACGATCGATGTATGTACGTAATGTACACCATACACAGACGGTCTGGTTACGTACACAAGTGCTTACATACTCTGGTCCAGTAACATTACGCGACTCGAAAACGTCAACTTCAAGACATTGTGCGAGTTTCGGGGATTCTTTTCGTAAGCTTTCTGAAATTATCCACGATATACACGGACTATTTTATATATACACCACTTTTTAGAATAAACAATTCAGGGCATGTAAGAGTATCGTAGAAGAATGGTTGGTTGGTTGGTTGAGTTGTTTTCCGTCTAGACATCACTGAAGAATTCGAAGTCGGTGTTCGGTCGACGTGAGGGGGTTAGTTGGCGCTTACCGGGCCCTCGGTGATTTTAAGTCCTGCCCATCCAGGTCACGCCCTGAGGTCGGACAGCTCTTCAGATGCGGATATGCTGTCACAGTGCACGTGGTTGTGGTCCACGGAGCGATGTCCTTAGTGTAGTCCCCGCTGCCCACCTACATGTACGACCGATCTATGGTTGGTAAGCTGTTTATGGTTTCAGAGGCCCAACGTTACATCATTATTAGTAAGACGTTTGTCTATCTATAAGGTGAACGTATTCACGACGTGACGTGTAAAATGTAAAAAAAAAAATTGATTTGAGTTCGATCCCTGTAGTATTTCTGTCCCCCCTTTTTTAATATCTATTTTCAAACATTCAATATTTAAATTTTGAGTTACTTTGATTCTGTGAAAATGCATGGCAAAAAGTGACTTTATGGAACGTTTCTTTTGAAAAGGACTTAAAGCTAAATAGATATTTCGCAATACTGACAATGTTACACAATAATACTATAGTTTGACTTGTTGCTACCGACTGCTTATTACTTTATGATGCAATTCTTAATATAAACACTTTGTCGTGACAAGGATCACTGAATGTCCGAATTAAATACATTTGTATGTACGTTCATTTTGTGTAGATACAATGTAACAACATATTTAGCACATTGAATGTTTATGTTGCATCTCTGCATATGACATAGTTTAAAAGCGATATTTAACGACCAGGCTGATACAAAAATCAATATAATAAATCAAAGAACCATAATTAGATATTTATACAAAAATATTTACCACTGCTCGATAATTAACACCAAACTATGGTCTATTAGAAGGTTTGTTGATATGGTGTCAACATTTAGATAAGAACTTCAAAGAAAACCGTTTACAATCGGCGGGAAAACGCATTGGGTCCTGAGGACTGATATGAGTGGCAATATCAATGTCAATATGTGAACAAATAGAAAAGAAACATAATTCAAGATGTCGCTTTTCAACATGAGTATGGAACCCTGTAGTTAACTTATAGACCAGTACACTTTTATATTACGACATTGTTTACCCGATATAGTGATGATGCAAGGGCATGTGCATTTCTGGTAAACACCGAAAATCTGAGAGCTGCACAAAACAATAAGAAAAACAAATCTGGTTTGCGGTTCCAGACTGCATGTCTAACAATAGGATACTCAGTCAGTACATATCCTTTTCTTGAAGGATGCGAAATTTCATCCACATTCGTCCAAATTTACCAATGCTTTACTTCGACGAATACCATTTTTACCGGAAGTATACATACGCCCTTTATATACCACGTGACCCCCAAATCACGTGACCTTTTTTCCGGAAACCTGTACATTTGTATCTCGGAAACAACGCGTTATAATGCTGGTGTTGAGATGAAATAAATACTTATTAAACAATAAGTTTATTAATGTTTTTTGCTGGTGATTTCTCGTTATCAGGTACAACTGGTTGGGGGTATTTGTATAAATTATCTTAGCTTGTTTTAATGAAGGAATTACTATGATGATGGCTTTTAAATTTTGTTAGCAAATGCACATATGTAGATAATAAAAAATGTCTAATTTTCATGTATAATCAAATTACTTGTAATATAAGTTGTTTACATCCTACATGTATAGAAGACATTTTTATAAAGTTTTTTAATTATTGTGATTACTCTATTTCAAACTATCCTTGACCTAATAATCCGAGCGATGCGTGCGATCCACGAAGCGAGTAACAATTTATCTTTCCCGTTGCTTGGCTGGAGATATTATCCATTTTCCATGACATCTGCACTAACACGCCACCTAGTGGTGTGTGGCCCAGTTTCCGGTAAGCCCGATTTATTCCGATTTTGATTTACGATCACTGTATATGATGTCCACCCCACACTGTGATATTTTGATTTCACTCTCACGGCATCCTTGAAATTCCATGGTTTACGCTTACTTACGTGATTGTATACCCTAGAACTCCGAGGACGCCTTCCCAGCAGTTATTTTAAGTACAGTAGCATAAGTCGACGTCAGAATAGGAAGAAAACTCAAGGTCATGATCATTAGCCGTTCTTAAAATTGCTTGAAGGAAAGGGAAACATAAAAATAAAATCAATTTCATCTACTTGAACAGATTTAGTGAGATTTACAGATAAGATCACACCTTTTTAATTTGTATTTCCTCGCCTTTACACAGTATTACTGAAACTATGCACTGAAATGCGGTCACAGGAAAGTAATTGACTCAAGGGAAGTAACTCGTATTACTTATGATTTTACACTGTTACATTCGGCGGACAGTTCTGTGGAGGACGTATTTAATTGAGCGTTATCTACTCGTGACATAACAACCAGCAGTTTGTTCTGTAGGAACATTTTTTCATGAATGGCATCAACAAAAAATAAATAAATTACAAAAATCATTTAAAGCCAATCAAAAATTTGAAAATAGCCTGACACTGCCTCTAGTATCTGAAATACATTTTTTTCATAATTTTGCTTAAGAAATCACGCCATTTTATAGATTACAGGTTTTTAATCAACCCGGTGCAAAAATAACCCATTCAGATCTAGAGTTTAACTTCCAAACATTCATTTAAAAAAACCCAATAAGATACGTCGTATTTTTATACGATAGCTATCTCTATGATGCTATCATCAACCGAGTCACCAAGGTCCATCATACATACATATAGTAAATATGTATATGCATAATGTACATGTATAAAGTATCGTTTAAGCCGAGTAACAGACGCCTTTAAACATGTTTCAACGCCGACTATAAATCTGGTGTAGAAGAGCGTTTTTATAACGATACAAAACATGTCCGTAAGAAACAGTGAAAACGCTCACATTATAACCTCGATACAACGTCACTCGTTTCATTTGCCATTCATTTACCGCCAATACATCTCGAGGTCCACTTGTTCCACTTTTTTAACAAATATTTTTATATAAATCCCCTAAATAATTATATTGTTGCCCTTTTAAAACGAAGGGTTATGATATTAAGACAAGTACTAAACTACTAGGAACTAAAATAATTCTACAACACATAACCCCTTACCACACTTAAATACTGTATACTAAATATATACCACACTCAAATACTGTATACTAAATATATACCACACTTAAATACTGTATACTAAATATATACCACACTCAAAGAGTGTATACTAAATATATGCCACACTCAAATACTGTATACTACAATGTAAATATATACCACACTCAAATACTGTATACTACAATGTAAATATGTACCACACTCAAATACTGTATACTAAATATATACCACACTCAAATACTGTATACTACAATGTAAATATATACCACACTCAAATACTCCATACTACAATGTAAATATGTACCACACTCAAATACTGTATACTACAATGTAAATATATACCACACTTAAAGAGTGTATACTAAATATATACCACACTTAAATACTGTATACTAAATATATACCACACTCAAAGACTGTATACTAAATATATACCACACTCAAATACTGTATACTACAATGTAAATATATACCACACTCAAATACTCTATACTACAATGTAAATATATACCACACTCAAATACTGTATACTAAATATGTACCACACTAAAATACTGTATTCTAAATATATACCATATTCAAATACTATATATTAAATATAGACCAACTCAAAGACTGTATACTTAATATATACAACACTCAAAGACTGTATAATAAATATATACCACACTCAAATACTGTATACTAAATATATACCATACTCAAAGACTGTATACTTAATATAGACCATACTCGAAAACTATTTACTAAAGATATACCACACTCAAATACTATTTACTAAATATATACCACACTCAAAGACGATATAATAAAGATATACCACACTCAAATACTATTTACTAAATATATACCACACTCAAAGACGATATATTAAAGATATACCACACTCAAATACTAAATACTAAATATATACCACACTCAAATACTATATACTGAATATATACCACACTCAAATACTGTGTACTAAAGATATACCACACTCAAAGACGATATAATAAAGATATACCACACTCAAATACTGTATGCTAA
>JAUMHH010219133.1:0-12278 GCA_032359455.1 Chlamys rubida
GTCGAGATAATTATATCGACAAGTCGTGTTATTTCATTTCATTAACGCGATGTTTCACAAAATTATGTCGACCTGTCGCGATAATTTATCACGACCGGTCAAGTTAGATTATCACGTATCTCTCTGGGCTAAAGCAAAATTTAGGTCGAGATCCGTGATAATCAAAAAAGATGAACTCAATAGTGGATAATTTGTTAGTTTTATGCTATAGTCAGAAAAAACATTTGATGACTTTTCAATATAACACCTGCTAGATTAAAATACCCAAGTTATTTTAATCACAAGTTAGACCAAGATCATATGACGTGTCCAACGGTCAAACAGTCTAAGATGGAGAAAAAAGATGACGATCTTTTAATCTTTGCTGGACCTAGGACCAGAGTAATTAGACGCAGATGTATATAACCATTGGGTGGTCGGACGTGAAAATGTTGGGGTCACCTGCCCGACCACGTGGGTTTTCTCCGGGTACTCCGGTTTCCTACCACAATAAGACCTTCCACGCGCTAACATCCGGGCCAACAAGAGTGATTAATATAAGTTGAAATAATTTGTTTCATAATTGTTGTAAAATCCATCGGGTTATACCACTTACGTTACGAACACTCAGAATCAAGAACTCGCATTGAAGGACTCTAGGAATTAACATCTTTTTGTATCAAATTAGATTTTGTCCTTGCATGGTGCTTTTTTGTTGTTGTTTTTTTAGATTTTAGAGCTACACGATCCACAAAAAACCGCATTTTTCTCAAACAAAACTCAAACTCATGTTTTTTTATGTCTTTGTGTACGTAAAAACACTTGTGACAGTTTGAAATTAGTTTACAGAGCTTTTTCATAAGCATTCACAAGCAACAGAGTTGAACTACCTCTGTCAAATGAGACGTTCTTTGAAAAGATAGATCGTATTCTAACACATATATAGAATGTTTCGAGCAAATAGGTTGTGTTCACCTACCTGGCTACACACAATCCATTACAGATATCAACATCGTTTGATATTATGGTTCTACGAATAACGTTAAATATAGTTTACAACCTTTGCCCTTTATACAGCTCATATCGGTGGAATGATGTAAGCACGACACACATGTACACTGGGTATGACATAATATTATAGAAAACAACCTTTAGTGCACTAAGAACACTTATCAGCCAAGAGACGCCGCGGTGGTTAAGGTTTTGTGGGCCGTGATAATGAGTTCTGAGAAATCACAAAACACTTTCGATTTCTTCTTTCCCCGACGTAAGTTTCTGTAAGAGATTGCTGTCTGCAGAAGCTATTTTTAATCTCTCATATAATTTTTAACATATAAAAACTGCATAGTGTTTTATTACAAACTTTCTTGTTTTGTCCTGATAAAACCTAGATAATCCAGATACAAGATACGTTCACATCTACAGCTGTGTTCTGAACGAAAACAAAAATAGTGTGAAATGGGAAGCATTCAATATTGTGTAGTGTACTTGTAACGTTATACGAGACAAAGAAATGATTAATGACACAGTGTCTGATAGAAAGCCAATATACATTACTAACATGAACTGAGCATGGGTCCGAAGTATTTATAATACTGACTTTATGTCGCGGTGATGAGATAAGTTCGTCTCGATCAATAACATTTGGTCGGGTCCATATAACTATAATCTAACCCCAGCAACATTCTATAATTGATAAGTAGTCATACGATAGAGTGAACTATCATGACCTAATACCCGGTCAATATTTATGTACAGTTTAGATTGTTTACTTTTCAACAGTTTTGTGACCCATAAATCGATATGGATAACGTAATGCAACAAAGTCCGTATTGTCGTGGTGTTAGTTTAAGATATAAATAGTACTATCCACAAGATACATGTAGAACTGGCTGTACGATTCCTTTAATTCTATATATAAACAGCCCTTTAACTTTTATATAAACCTAATACATTGAGGTCATGTGTTTTATGAGGACTTCATCAACTTATGCATCAACAACGTGAAATTTGACGGGAAAATCTTAATTCACTGTAATCTCCTGATATAGAAGGATGTTGAAGGATGAACTTGACAAATTCACAATTGATTGCATCTTTAGATCAAGTAGTACGCACAAAGTCAATAACACTGTGTCATACAGCTGTTTCGTACACTGTGTCCTACTATTTCACCAGATATTTAAACCTTTCTTTATTGTTTCAACACACGTGATGTCAATATGAATAAATGTCCTGGGGATGTTTCAGATTTATAGAGAAATCAGATATTTTGAATGGACTATTTCCGACAGATTTTATTAAAACATATCGCAGGTCATGGTCTGTTTTTCAACTGTTAATGGCCTCAGCACAAAATAATGGTACGTCACCTATACTGGTCATCAATCCACGTACTGTTAAACATTGTGAGGAAACACGTTACGTATCAAAATATCTATAAACATTTCATTTAAAGTATACTTTAGCTGCTCATTTTTTATTTAACTTTTTAATACATGAAATTTGACTATTGTACTTAACGAGACACCGCAGGCTAATAAATTTAAACTGCGGTCAACCGACCTAACCGCATAGTCAAATAGCCCTGCTACATTTGTACGTGAATACTCAAATACCTGGGCATTTAGCAATCGATTACACGAGCAGTCTATTTAGGTAAATATGTTTAAAATAGTTTATACTAATTTGCTTATTGAGACGTTTGATTGTAATTTAACCACTTAATGTAATTAAGGTTACCCTTCTTTGTGTGCGTGTTTTTTTTAAGTTACACGTGTACATGTCTAAAGAAGGCCGACCTTGAGCGAGTATCATATCAATATCTGTTATGTAAACTCCTGGTAGGACAC
This sequence comes from Chlamys rubida, assembly GCA_032359455.1. Taxonomy (NCBI): domain Eukaryota; kingdom Metazoa; phylum Mollusca; class Bivalvia; order Pectinida; family Pectinidae; genus Chlamys; species Chlamys rubida. Next base: position 2,832 of record JAUMHH010219133.1, read on the forward strand.
TTTATTGGCATAATGACACACTGAGATCATATGTAAATGTCTATATTTACATTACAAGGAATCGAAAATAATACATGTACGTAATGGAAATAAACACAATTTATCATTTTAAAGGAAAAATAACAAACACACTAGTAAATATTTCTTTCAATTAATTTACGCCTGTACGGATTATAATTCATTTCTTCATTTCGTGTTTTATTGTTGAATTATACTTTAATTATGTTTAAACAATTCAGTTATACGCCATTAAACAGGTGTACATAAAAATGTGTTCTTTCAAAGCTTAACATTTTGACAGGGGCCATCTCCGAATGCTTTCTGCTACAGTTAGTTTTATGTTATTGACATTTCAAATGGATTTGTCACACTGGCGAATGTTAAATATTCTTTGTGTATTTTTTAAATACAAAAGCTGTAAACTGAAAGTAAATAAGAAGGAGTGACGCTTTTTTATGTGATCTATTTTGAGAATGTATACATGATATGTCCTACAAATGAGTCCCTGAAAGTATAACCACTTACCGCTCGACTGAAATAGGCGATAAAGCACCAGCTAACGACGGTTTGTAAGTAACCAACGTGTTTTGGTTTAAATTCACCTGATTTTGTTTTTATTTATTGATATATTAATATGAGTTAATTGCAGGTGTTCAATGCATATATTTGTTTGCTTTTTTTCTGATATTTAACAAAAAATTACGAACTGAAACAATAGTTCGATAATAGCCCAAACGATGCATTGTATTCAAAATATACGTATGCGTCATGGGCATTATAGATCTAGTAATGTTTGTCTGAGTGAATCATTTAGGTCAGGAAACACTTAACCAAGGACTCGACTTCGGAATAAACTGATAAGTGTGATGAACGTAATCCGTTTATTTTCCAAAGGTAAGGTAGGATCTTACTCCTTGTATAATACCTTGTAAATGTTGCACTTTAAAATCCGATATAATACGTTTTGTAAATACAATGAAATTGTTACAAATTATTTTATAATTGTTACAAATGTATAGCATTTGTTTCTTTTATATTTATTTTAATTAGAATTTATTACAAGAATGTAACAAAATACTTCTATATATTTTACGCAACAAAAAAGACACCTAGCACTCATCATATATCTTTTTTTAAACTTCAGTCAGGTATATTTAACTTCCATATATCTGAAGATCATATCGATGATAACGCACACTGTGTTTTTTATAGCGTAAACGTGTGCACCCCATTATGTAATGATATGTTTTGTTCCAAACAAATTTTAAGGCGTTTAGCTTGACGGGATTTCCCTTCAAGATTACCGTGACGTCAGGCCAGGGAAGGCTAACAGAGAGGTGATCCATGCAGCGTGAACCAATTAAAACAGGTGCTGGTGAGTATCGCTTCGATATAAATTTAATTTCAATTTGAAACTTATTTGGGCATTCTTATTACACTATGTATCAGTATCATGTAACTGACATGTTTAGGTACAGTACCTCTCGCTGAGAAGATGAGACACTGCTCAAAACGAAAGTACTCCTTTAAAATGGCTGCGCAACTTTACATAGACCGATGTTTTGACTCTTATACATTATGCTATGTTCCCTGCACTGATAAAATAATGGAAATAGTTCCTAAGCGAAGCGTACATAGTTCATTATTTCCTTAACAGTGTGCAAGGGGTATGTACAGGTGTGAACCAAAGTTTGTTTTGCAACAATATATATATAAATATTAACACGCATAAAATATTGCCATGGTTAATTATTTAAAATAATTACTATCCCAAAAGCATAAATACTCAGCCATGCCCAATATTTGCTCTTAAACGTATTCGGCCACTATTTTTGATACTTTTATTGTATCTGTCTATACAGCACAATTTAAGTTATATCTGTTCTATGGGTTATTTCTCCGCTATCAATACAATATCTTTTATAAAGTCCTTATGATTCAATTCGGGTCATTTTAACAATGTTGATTATAATCCACATGTTCTATTTCTTATTTCGTTTTCATTTAATAATATAAAAGTGTTGATTGTTTGTAAACTCTTTTTTAACGATAAGAAATTGTTTATATGTCAATTTTTACTGCAGAAAATCTTACTATAAATGGTAACAATCAAGAATGGCTAACTTTGATCCCTCCGCAAGTCTCCAGTCAACTTCAACTGAAACAGAAATACAACACGTCTGCAGATGCACACACTGCTGTGATAGTGATTCCGTTACAGAAGAAGACTGCCCAAGATATTCACCCACCACATTACCTGTTCCGTGCCGACAAAGTCCATTATCCGATGCCTTTTCACCGGAAAATCGCTTTATTGAAAAGCCGATAGCATCTGATGATCACCTATTAAATGAGAAGCAAATGACAAGACGCTATGATAACAAACATGTTCCAGCAACAAACCTTTATTTTTCAGTCATACCCGAGCTACATGAGCACAACCAGGCTCAATATTCGTCCAATCAGGATCGATCTGTACCGTATCATCCGTCCGGAGTTCCACCATCACATGTATCTATTTCCAACACAGGAGATGCATTACAACCCCTGGTATCAACAAACATTGTGAAAAGGAAACAGAGGCAAAAGATACAAACAGTCGCCTCCTTTATTTTTCTACTTGCTCTCTTATATCTGGTCGCTCAAAGCGTAAACAATTTATTGTATAGACATCAATGTCGATCACACAATATCTGGAATTATCAAGACCCGGACGAATCTCTGCTTGAATCGACATTATGTTTCACATGTCCATTAGTGCGTCAAGAGTACATGAATTGCTTCCTGAAACAAAAGACAAGTTACTCAGAATTACATATTGTCAAGACTATTGACAACAAATTCCACTGCTGCCTGGAACGATTTGGGCACGTCAAATGGATGGTTACCCTGGTAAGTATCAATTTGTGAGAGAAAAATATTTTAAGAAAAAACATCAAAGTTATTAATGAAATTATTATCAAAGTAATATTTGTATGCGAAACCAAAATGACGAAGGTTGTTATTATGATTGGGAATTGATTGCTATCCTCCTTATATTGCGTCACTCTATCTTCCATTCCAGATGAAAACTGCCAAATTCGTTGGAAAGGATAACACTACTAGTGATGCACACGTCAACAAAGAAGGATGCCTCTCTCACCTACCCATCCGTGCAGATTCTTCAGAAAGTGGTACGTATAGACCAACTTTCGGTTGTATCATAGATCGCGCACATGATTCCTTCATCAATTAATTTCACATTCATACATATTCATGATTTTTGTTATTTGAATATCATGTCCTGTACTTTTATACTTTCCTTAGTACCAAACCTGAAGATACGCGCATGCGCACGACTTTTATTAAACACACATTTACACATTATCCCTCTAAAGCCGGTTTTAATTCTCACGACGTTTTGGGAAGATGCATTATTTCTACTGAAATTTACAAAATGTTCAATGTGTCCAACACTACTGTGTACCTGCATACTTCCGACGGACATGCGTTACATAGGAAGCAGGGATATTCATTTCTTCAAAATCTATATTATTAAACTCTTTTTCATGAGAGTTTATAACGATATTCCATTTGTGCAAATGGTACCTTAGTATCCCTGATGTATTTTTTCCTATGGAGTACTATTTCTGATTTTGTCCTCTTGAAGGATGCTATTTTTAACGGGGATAATAGCATTTCTTGCCGTAACGTTGATGGCCACAGATATGTCTTTGAGTGGTGGCACGGCTATTAATTTGCACACTATTCCCGATATTAATTTGAAATAATTCTGATAATCATAGAACTGAGAAGTGTAACGCACCTACCCTCCCTCCTCTGTTTAACAGTAGTTTAGACCAATTTTAAATTCTTAGCCAATAGCATCACCGATGAGTCCCAGAAGGACGAAACAGCTGAATTGTGCAGTGTGATTAGTTTTAGACATACTGTATCTATAGCCACATCTTAGGTGCAGTCCCAAGTGCGTGTGTTAGGTTCATCTTTCAAGATAGTAGATCTACAGTAGGTTATATATACTAGTATATATTCAATTATAATAACAATGTATCAATATGTATTAGTTTATGTTGACATGAGAGTTTCAGGTAGGAACTACATGTACCTGTCGTAATTGTACTGTGTCCTATATTTAACGATTTTTGTATACAAGTATATGTCGATATATTGTCATCCGGGTACTTATATCATCAAAAGACGATTTGTCACTAGGACCATGTTGAGATTATGAGCTCGAGCTCAGAACTGGTCACGAGTCAAAACTGACCAGTTATATGAAACAATTGTATTTACCTCTCTAGCTGTAGAAGCGTACTAGCTCTTGGTCTCAGATGATAATTTAAAAAGGAACCTAATTTTAAATCTATAGTGTTGTAATACCTATTTTCTTCTCTTTCAGCGAGTGTATTAAAATACGACAGAACAAATCTTATGTGTGATAAGTTAAAAGTTACACAAGACTCCCTAATAGCTGCAGAGGAAGGACTCTATATTATATATATAATAGTAACAATGCACATAGCACCATCCAATACAACCAGAGAAGGCAATCAGCAGGCTGTCAAGGCCCATCTTTACAGTACTAACTATTCCAATACTAAATGTATGTGGATGGAAACATTGACAACGGACTACGGTTATAAACCATTCGATATTTTCTACAGTTCGATTTTTTATGTGATTACGAATCTAGCCGAAGGAGAACAAATTTTCTCTGTTTTCTCACATCCATCATATATATATGATATGAAAGGTGCAAATCAGATAGGTATTATTAAAATTTGAATTGTCAAAACATTAAATTTAATCCAAGGAAATATTACTCCAAAACCTAAGACTGAATGTAGGGGAGGAGCTACATGAATATTAATACACAGCATTAAGATACCTTAAGTTGCCTGTTACGTTTTCCTTACATTGTAACATTACAAATAAGTTTTGGAGACATTTGTTTTGCTATTTTGATTGAAATTGAACATTCAGAACACGACGTCATTATTGATGGTGGTTGTTTTTATTAAATTATTATGATACTAATTGAGTTGTCTTTTGAATATATTTCACAACACGACAGTGGATACAGCTTACCACATTTTGTATTATTACATTATTGGTATACTCACAGACTGATTGAAGTACAATTTTGGAATGTAGCAGTTGAGTTACAATACTTTATTTGATGAGAGGGACCTGGTAGAAAACCACAGTTATATCAATATGAAATAAGAATTACATTTGTCTGAGTTTAAACAATTTGCTGTGCTAAGAATACGACAGATATACGCCATACAATACATAATTTTTTAACAAAAGTGTAGTTTCCGTGTCCTCTCCTGTAAATATCTTATATGACTGATGTAATACGTAGTCTCTCATTGGCTCGCTATATATTATAAGTTATTGCATGGATCAATATGTTTTACAATATTTCTCTAATGAGCATGTCTATTATGTCAGTCTGTTTATCGGGTTATTTCCCTTCCACTATTGTTTACATCAAACAATACATATTTACTCTTTCATTGTCGTAAGTCGTTGTTAAGGTCAGCGGTCAGTAACAGTGATATTCAGAATACATACGTATTTCCTTAGGTTTTAACTATTTATCGAGAAATATTTCCATGAGCCCGAAGAAAATGTCACTCGCAATGTCCCAATTGCCCTCATTCCCAATTAAGTGGAGATTCCCAGAACGCACAGTAATGTGTTGCGGCTTTTCCTTACATTTTCAGGGATTCCCTGATGCCCTTGGTGTCCACGGCCGGGTCCGCAAGCATAAGCCCCAACATTCGACAAACCAGTGGGCGACTAGATATTTATTTCTCATCCGAAGAAAATCAATCTTTCATCTACTTAATATTATAGGTTGCACTTCTGTCACCAAACAGATCTTGCATTTATTCTAACTCTTCGTTATTGATCACCCAAGTCACGTCGACCTTGGACACGGTTTGTTGTTAGATAAGATGCATATTAGTCAATGCTCTATGGTGAACAGTTTTTGATCTATAGAAAAAAAGCGTAAGTAAAACTGCCAACTCCAAACGAAGACATACCTTCTGTGAGACTAGGGAAGACATTTTCTATGGTACAGGTTTCGGATGTCAGCTTTACTTTGATCCAAAGGGACTGGTGATGTGCCACAAGAGTGAAAATAATTCAAACCCTGTTGAAGGAGCCCGAAAGCTTGTATCGAGAGTGAATATCGATATATATTTGTATTACGCTCCCTTTCATTTGATAGACATTCCTTCAGTTTAGTTTGAATCCTCTTTAGCAGAAACTTTGGCCGAAAAGTTAATTATTCAACAACAGACATCTACGAAGTACGAAGATGTACTGGAACAAGGATTGCAAACCGCAATATTATCCCGATGGGGAAACGTGTGTTTTTTAGGAGAGTCCACAGGGCAGTGCAAACAGTACCTAAGGAAATCCAATCCAAATCAGGATTATTTCACGCAACAAGGTAGTTGACCAAGGATGTTTTTTTCCTAAAAAAATGTAATAATGTAAATGCAACAGATTTCTATGTGTATACCCAAAAACTTACCGAGGTACTGTATGCATATGTACATTTATCGTTAAAATAATGGAGGTTGCCAGGGTTGAGGGGCCTGGGTTCAACCCCGCACAATAAAATTATCCTCACGCAGGCGGTCTTGCTCATTCCATACACCTTTCATCCATTTAGTATGTCAAATTGTTTTTATGTTTAGTATGTAGCCTTTAGATAGACAGACAGATATATTTCATATGGAAACAGACTCATCCGCTTCCGTTCGACACACACATTACCAAGTTGCTATATTAATTTTTTCCTCATGCAGGAGGGCGATTTCAAACTGATGATATTTTAATAATAGCTCAATAAATCCGAACCCGCTTTACACACACTCTCACCTCAATCCATGTTGTGTTATAATACTTATTAACTCTAATCTTAAACAAGTTGTGATATAAGTTGTAATGTACTCATTTAAGGTCATATGTTTTACCATTAAGTGTCGTCAAACAGGTATCAAAATGTTCATTTATATATATTATGTGTATGGTGAGCTGGAATTAATTCTGGAAATGTTACATGAAATACTAGTTTTAGTATAAAGTGTCTGTTGCGGCATAATGTTGCATGTTTGTAACGTTATGAAGGGTTTTCTAGGCATCCTTTTTCGCTGATTTCTTTTGACCTTAATTATCACGGTTGAGTGTAACATAGACAAAGTGGCCATATTGTGCAGTCAAACCTTTTTTTGGCTCTCTGTGTCTACACATATTAATTCCTTCGTAATTCTTGTGATTATTTTAGAAGTTTTAAACTGCTTTACGACATCCTTGACACTTGTTTAATTTGGGCATAAGACTACAACGTAAAAAAATAAAATATGTTCACTAATGCTATATCATATAAAGGTGACAAACAAAGGTACAGACCGATCAAAAAATAATGTGGGAATGCAGTATGGACCGATACTCGAATAGATTAGGTTCTCTCGATTTATCTCCCTTACATTTTACTATGATATTCTTGCCTTATACTGTTTATGGTAACAAATTCAACGTTTACCAAAATTGAGAAGATTTTACTTCGATATACAAAGGGCACTGATACATGTTTCTTGTGTTCTTATGGATATTCGTGGCAATCGATTGACGTAATTTTACCCCTTCTTTAAACAAATTATTGTTCTATTAAGAAACAATCAGAATTACACATTACATAACTTATAATAATGTTTGTGTCGTTAGAAAAGGAAATATATCAGTTTTAATGACCAACTGTGTGTAATTCATAAATACTGTAAAAAAAAAAATGTACGAAGCTCATTCTAATTGTTATGGATCTTACTAAATTCTATCTATTGAAATAAATACACAAAAAGCATATAACAACAACAATACGCAAATGCTTTCCTACATCTCAAAATAAGGAACAAGAAGGTAAATACATGATTCATTTGAGGATAGACTTTACTGTTCAGTAGCGATGTATTTCGTCCTTGTTTGGACTCCATGCATGTTCTAAGAAATATCAGACATGCTACATGCATATCCGACTACATACGATCGAAAGAGGAGACAAATGTGGCGTTAATCGGGGGTTCTCTTCTCTGTTCTCTGCTCTGGGGACATTGAAGAATCCAAAAATGATTGAACACAAAATTACAACATATTTGCGATGTCTTCCTAGGCACCTGTCTAATATGACTTTGTGTTTTGCAAGCAAGTTTAACATCGAGAATAAAAACAGTAAGAAACAGTGTAAACAGTTTCCCAGATCATACTCTTTGCTTTAAATGCACCTTATGTGTTTGAACATTATCTCATTTTGAAGGTTAGTAAAAAAAAATCGTCGACGTGCCAGTCTTTGTAAACTAGGTCAGACAGTCAGCACTGTTATTGATAAGTTAGAACAGATTGCAAATAGTGTGTTGTAGATTCAACTTGTTGAGTAAAGACAAAAAGTCCTGTAATTGTCTTTGCAATTTGATTTTTTTGTAAATTTTCATTTCATTACAAAATGAAAGTGCATCACGGTTGTGGAATACCCATTTAAAGACATGAGTAAAGTATTAGATCAGGTTATAATAATATTTGTGTTATTACCAGGAATCATTCGTATTCCACGAAAGACTTGCCGTTCTTACACTAGTTACCCATTGTTGTACAATGTTTTATGCAGACGATCAGTGTGCATTCGAAGTAAACCTTCCTGGTTGATTAACAAAATATGGGCAAACCAAATGCGTTCTACAATCGCCTTAGACGTGTATTTCAAGCGAGTGTTGTCGGTAACATTGTGTTGGTGATCACCATTGTAGTTCTGTTTATCGTTCGTCAGACACTACGTGACCAGGATACTCCAACAAGTGTCACCACATCACCCAGGGTAGACGCTAGGACAGACACTGCAGGACAGATATGTCTGACCTGTGACTTCCAGGGACACGACACAAGCGACACCTTGTATGAATTCATAGTAAAAACTGAAAACAATAATACACTCTGTTGTTTGCGGCGCGATGATGACCTCCAGAATCTTATTCTTGAGGTAAGCCGACTAAACGTCACAATAATGTATGTCTTAAACTCATCAAGAGAATAGAAGACCAACTATCAAAGTTTTACTTTCTACACAAACAATGTTCGTATTAAACGTGTCGCAATGTTTCAAGACCGACTGGTCCCTTTGTCAAGCTATGAGTGAGTGAGCTATTTGTATTTTTACCTGTACAACGATTTGACAAAATAGTTTATTTTATGTCACTCGACCCGGGACGTTTCGCCTATCTTATTGAAGAATATGAGGTTTTTTGAAAATTTTATCACAATTCCGTTAGATTATTACTTCTGTGACACCTTTTTGATTGTGACAATACTGACTTTGTTTTAAAATGTTTACGTAAAAATTATACATGTTAGTAATGTTGTGTTGTGATTTTACAA